>AP028446.1:4340134-4540782 GCA_036509395.1 Antheraea yamamai
CTGCCTCCTCCCCCTCCCCTCAAACACAGGATGGCAACGCGCTTGCGACTCCCCTGGTGTTGCTAGTGTCAATAAACGGCGGTGGTCACTTACCATCAGGTGACCCGCCTGTTCGTTTGCCCCCTATAATATAAAAAAAAGGTTTAGATGCTTCTTAATTTATATCAATAGTTAGTGATAATTATTATTCAAACATTTTTATACATTCTAAATACACGCAATTCTGAATGCATAATTTCTAAGCAATCCTAATATTATAAATGGGAATGAGAATGTGTTTGTTTGTTACGTTTTCACGCCTTAACTCAAGCGATCATCAGTAATTTTGTTTAGACTTTACCAGAGGTAACGAAAAGGGCATAGGACGTGTATACATCTCGTCTATAAAAAAGTATTGTTCCCGGGGCATAAATTAAATCTACATTGACGAGACAGAAGCTGCGGGCATAAATGAGTAAATACAAATATATCAAGACCTATTAAGGTTGTATAAAAGATGAAACTAAAATTGAGTTACTAGATCTCTTAAGTCTGACAGACAGACGACGGTCAGCTTAATCGGTAGAATTTTTATGTACATCGTATCTGCAAGCACGAAAAAGTTTTACGGCTGAAATATCAATCAAAGGTCAGCAGCTTCGAACCCCAGCGCATTAGGGTGTCCCAGACTATAAGGGCAAAATTTTTTTTTACAGATTGAGTCACGTATACCCTCTTATTTTTTCTATTTGACCTTAATAACTGAAATAATAAATATTATTGAAATTGAATAGCGATAACCCGTGCCGACTTGATGTCAAACTTTGAATATAAAAATTTGTATGGAAACCATAGGGGAATATTTAACTTAATATTTATTTTGTAATTAAAACAATGGTACTTTAATTATTGTATTATATTTATTATGTATTATACAAATTAATTATTTAAAGGACATTATACATGAAATTTTCTTTTTAAGGTTTGTTTTTTACAGTCAGGATATACTTTTCTGTGTTCTTGTACGCAACGTAATAAATATTGTTTTTGTTCCTCGTCTACTGTGATTAAGCCATGAAAGTCTTGCATCAACTTAACAGCTCTTTCAGCCGTATCATTAACTGCTTTCAGTGACTGCACCTTCATTTTAGCATGTTGAAACGAAGCATTAGCAGGCCACGAAGTAGGACACTCCATGAGAAAACTGTCATCAATTTTGAGTCGCTTGAAAAAGGATCTGCTGTTCATGGAAACAAAATCATCGATATTTTTTTCGAAAAGAGGCCCGCTAATTTCTTCTCTCGATGGAATGTAGCGTTTATTGTGGACCGATGGATTTTCTTTGGCCAAATTAGCAATTATTTTTACCTTACTTTCTTGGTTAATATCATCGTCAAATAGAGACAAGATAGACACTTCGTCTGCCAAATACCACAAATGCTCGGCAAAACTTCTGTATAGCCGCTTTTGATATAGTTTTGTCGATCTTTTCGTATGCCTTCACAGCCTTCAAAAAGCACAAGTCCTGGTAGGGCGCTTTTACCGCTAAAGTGCATTGCAGCCAAGGCTTGACATAGGAAGTCGCGATAAACAGGCAGACGTCTAATAGAGCTGTTTTATCCGTATTTGACATGTTGAATTGAGAGCTAAATAACGATATTTTTAATGAATAAATAGCTCTCGCCATCCATCTTGCTTGGTGCATAGCGCCTGGAGGCCGAATTTTAAATTTATTAACTGTATCTCCAGAGTTTTATTAACTCTCGATAGTCATCTCTTACAATTTCCTTGGTCAATTCAGTTCTGTAATACTCTAAAAGTTCATCAATTTTCGATTCGTTCAGGCGTAATAGCGTTTCTTTGTGGCTTTGTATCTTCTCTACATTGATATTTTTCCAATTTGATCGAAATTTTTTGAATAAAGGGATATCGGGAGTTGTAGTGACTTGGCTGATTTTTGCTTCGAACACAGCTTTTAGTACCAATTCGTAGATGTGATGGCGGCAAGCAAAAATCAACATTTCTCTGTTCAATTTCTGTTCGAGAAGCACACATGCACCATTAATTCGGCCTGTGTTAGAAGCAGTAGTATCACAACAGAGGATCTGTGCTTTATCTTCAAGATTCCATTCAACAATAGCATTCCAAACTGCTTGTGCCTGTTCGCTTCCCGATGAGTTTTCTAATTTTGGCACAGCAATAAGTTGTTCTTTATTATCGTATGAAATAACGATTGGTAGACGTTCCTCTTTAGATTTGCGTACATCTAAAGCCGGCAACAGTTTTCCATCCCAGTGGACAGTTACAGTATCTGGTACATCGTTTTGAAAATTAAGTTTTATAGCTTCTACGCGCTGTTTTCGCTTTTCTGTACGAATTCTTTGGATGGAGGACTTGCTTATAGGAAATTCGTCAGTGTTGTGGCCAAGTGCTTCAATAGTTGCTTCAATAATAAAGACATAATCTCTCATACTTAACTGACACCTGTCTAATGCCGCCACCAGTTTCGGAGTAACAAAATTTTTCTTCACAGAAGTTTTAATAGTATCGGGCTGTTTCCTCTTAATTGGAATGGACAAATCTTCTTGTAAGTCCGTTACTTCAGAATCAGAAGATGAAGTTTCTTGTAATGGCTCATGAGAAGACGTAAAGGGTGTTATGGATGCCAAATAAGCGCACAGCTGCTTTTGCTCTTGGTTATTTCTAAGACTCGCCTTTTCCTCCTTTTCTGCTAATTTTTTGTCCACTCCAGCTAAGGGACCGGGTCGTCCTGGCTCTCTCTGCATTTGTAAGAAAATCTTGTCTTCATTTACCTTTATTAATTGAAGCGCATCGGCATGTGCAATATCAAACAAATTTTTTGTATTTGTAACAAACGACGCTGCTCAAACACATCTTGAGTTTTGTTTGCATCTTTTTGCAAATTTCTCCAATCTTGGTATAAGGCTACAAATTTCTTAACACAGTTAGGTAAAGATTTAGTCGGTATACGTGCCTTTTCCCAATAAATAATGCACTCACGAATAGTAAGATTTGCACTTTCATTGACACTTAAATTGACTTTGCGAATATTATAGAATAAAACCGCCAGCACTTGTCCATTAGAGGGAAGTTTAGAACCTGTAATTTGATGTTTTACATACCCGACCAAAAATATTTCCTTTGTAGAACTGCGTAACTCCACAGACATGTTGAAACAACGAAAACAATGCGTTCACTAATAAAAACAAATACGACATAACAAGCACATTAACACTTAGTTCGCGCGCGCAGTACTATGCAAGTTTTGACAAGTTTCGATGCAAGTCGGCACGGGTTGCCGTGATTCAATTTACGTGAAATTTTATTTATAAGTGTTTTGACATCATACGAACAAAATTAGAGGGTATGCATTGAAAAAATAAAACTTTAATTTTTCTGGGACACCCTACCCAGCATATACCGATGAATTTTTATGAATTCCCGTACATTTACTAATTCAAATTAATTACACTATCGTCTGACAGTGAAAAAAAAACATCGTCAGAAAACCTGAACCTGAGAGATGTTCTAGTACCACAGCGTGTGGGAAAATATAAAACTGTGTATTTCTCGGAATCTCAAATCGCCAATACATCGTACGCTGGCGTGGTAATTATCCCATATCTTCCTTCGGAAAGAGGCCTATGGCCCTGCAGTGGGTCTCCTACAGGCTGACGATGATATATAACGTAATAATGGAATACTTAAAAATATGCCCATAAAAATAATATTACTCATAAAAACAAAAAAACATAGTAACTGAACTTTCAAGATCGACATATCGCCTGGGTGGCCACGATACTGCTCGGAATTGTAATGATCAATAGAATGTAGGTAAACAGAATACACGGTGCCGTGTAATGCGGTTTCACGAACAGTACACAGCACCCTGTATTCACGGCAGGATTATACATATGAGAGTTCCTGTTGGTGATGTGACATCCTGTCGGGCACGCTGTTAATATTTCAATAAGGGACATTCTATACAAAATGTAGAATGATCCATTCACCAATATATATCCACCCTTATATTAAGTACACTCTCAATAATTTTCGTAATAATCTCGAGTTAGCTTAGGCTTCTTGTTTAACTTCATTAATTACTTATTCGCTCAGTTCTATACAAACGAAATTGAGATGTTATCAAAGTTATAAATAAATTTGAGAAACTGTTTCATTTCATACAAATTCAAATAGGCTGTAAAAAGAGTTGATCTTTTATTCTTACTACTAAGTAATTCCTGCGGATTCGTTTTTGAATGAATTAATAATCGACTGTCTTCTATTTTTATTATACTATCTTACCGTGAAGGCTTTGCACGACAAAATGAGTCCAAATCATTCCTCTAAGTACAACTATTTAATAAAATGAAATGACAAATGAACATCAATGTGTTAATTATTTTTGAAGATCTCTCTACTGTTTTATCTACTCACTCAATTTTTTATTTAGACATTTTTTAACCCACTATTTTTCCTTTCACGTACAATTTTTCAAACAATTTAATACAAACTTTGTCCCAACAATTAAACAAAACAGATAATAATACAAACATTGATAGATATTGACATGTTAAGAAAAAAATTAAGATTCCTTATTATGTTCGAATTTCGGCTACTAGACAACCAAAGGTTAATTATAAATGTCGCTGTTCATTTAAAATTTCAAACGGTAAAATCAAATTAAGTGTTGTATAAAACTCAACGCTTTAATTTAAATAGAGATATGTATTAATTAACAATATAATATCAGAATAACGCGAAAAATAGACAAAACATCTGTGCAGATAAGCATACTGCATTTAGGTAATATTAGGTAATGCTTATATGGGTAAACCGCTTTTATTAGTACCGGACAAATTGTTCGGTTAGGATGTGTACACACTACTCGGTAGTTTCACACGGAACTCCGCATTATTGGGACACGACTATTCAGTTTGCACTAATGAAATTCTCGAATGTTCTGAATTATTTTTAATGTTAAAATATTCTATTACTTTCATCACATCACTATCTGATCTTTACTTGATATTTTTTCTACAATTGTGTGAAGTACCTATTATGACAAAAAAAGTCGAGGCAGTCATAAGGACTGCCTACACAAGTGAAAACTCTAAATAATGGAATAA
This sequence comes from Antheraea yamamai, assembly GCA_036509395.1. NCBI lineage: Eukaryota > Metazoa > Arthropoda > Insecta > Lepidoptera > Saturniidae > Antheraea > Antheraea yamamai. Next base: position 4,345,264 of record AP028446.1, read on the forward strand.
CTGTGTTGGTTTTTTTTTGCATTTTTTTATTTAATTGTAGTCTGAATTATTTAAATTTCATAATTAGTAAATTAAAATTATTGAAATTATACTTCTTTTGGCGCGTTGGGGAAAAATGACGAGAGTAAATTTTTACGACGCGCGCGCACACCGTCACGTAAAACCGACACCCTGAAGTTAGCTGTAGTCAACATTTTGTTTCTTTGTATTTGTTGTTTGTATTTAAACTTTCAATGTATTAAATACCTCTTTCTATTGTTAGTGTCGTTTTTTCTACAAACGTAGAATAAGGCGGAAGATAAAATTTTTGAAAAGATTTTTATCCTGTTACGCCAAAGAAGTATAACTTCTAACGCGTGTATATAATAAGTACGCACACACTTTTTTAACATTATTCTGGTTTTCGCATCTATTTGCACTAGGAGCAATAAATATATGAATTTTTATACACTTTATTAATTAATCAAACTGATGAGATGCACAAACTCGATACAAAATATCAATATTATATTTATCTACCCAGTACTACTTACCCTGTAGTCTGACGCTAACGCAATGCGTCTCAAGTATGTCGAGGTCATCGGTGATGTAAACATAACTTTTTCCGTACCAAAAATCGCTCAACGCGACTAAAAAACTTATTACTTCAAGAATTAAGCTTAAAATCATTTTACCGAGCTGATTGTTTCTATGACTAGATTTATATCAACAAACGATTTATTTAATTTTTATAAATTCTTGTACGCGGTAAGTATGCTATTTCATAATTATAAATTATCAATATTGCTCAGAGGAAAGATCATAAAACTATTACATATTTTTATTGGAATTTAAGCAGTAATTAACAAAGGTGTCTCCAAATACGGTAAAAGGATTAAGGTAGATGTTAAATCGTGGCGACAAAACTGCAATTAAAAAATAAAAGACAATTCACATTTAATACAATTATAACAATTAGTCTCTATAAATTAATAAAACTATTTCGACGATAACTGTTTAATCAGCCAATATCTAATTTATCATTATACATTTTACATTTTCCTGTATCCGAGGCGAAAGTTTTCACGTTTCCACTTTATTCAACCCTAACCCGCATGTGACCTGTCTATCTCTCATCAATCTGAGTTTGAAAGCTGGCAACCCTGCCTGCTACCGCCACCAGTCACAGTCGTATGCCCGCATAGATTTCACGTCTGATCGAAATGGTTTTAAAGTGTGCATAGTACGGGCATGTCCATGCACTCGATTCCAATTAACGTTTTTTTTATTTCGCGCGTATTTTTTTAATACTTTTAAAAAGCGAGCTGCGGGCCATATATCGCGATCGCAATGGCACTTTAAAAAACGAATTGGAGTAATAAAATGAAACAGAGTTCACGTTTTGTCGGTAAATTATGCATTTTTATATACCGCAGCGTTTTAATCGCTTCTCTTTGTGTTAAAATTGAAAAATAATTTACGTAGATTTATTTAGGAAACAAATTGCTTTCTTTGTATATTTTTAACACTACACATTTCTATATTGAACTATACAAAAGGAGGGTAATGTTTTTCGTTCATTTTACACGATCTGTAGCCTCAAACGATCTGATGGATATTGAACGCAATGGATATGCAATGCAGAAGTCTTGTTAAAGTCGTCTTCATTCTAAGAATGATATAGGCAATTAGTAGTTATATCTGATGTATGTAAGAAAAGAAAACGACGAAGAAAAAACAGCACAAGTCACTTTTCTAAGTCCCAGTCTGTCTCCCTATTAGTACAGAGCCCGGTGGCCACCTTCCGCCGGGTTGACGGCTGAGGCGGCACACTGTTAGCCGTGCTCGATCCCATGCTGCCCCAACTTAAGGGGCGGTCGGTACACCATAGGGGAGGGCTGTTTCTAAGCCCGCATGGCTAGCTACCATCATCAAATTTAAAATCTATCGCCAAGCATTTATGGCTATGTTCCGTCAGCCGCACTTGAGAGCCAGCCCCTCTAGCGTGTATACTATCTTGGCCCAAATAATCAGTTATCGTCATATGAGATTGCGGTCGAATGTTAAAACCTACAAATTATTAAAAAAAGTCATAAACATTGCTGACAGATGTAAAAAATTACGCATTACTTAAAATTCATAACTTTTAAATCGAAATTAATACCATTAGTCTGGTTTTCTATTGAAACTCCAAACAACAATGATCTACTTACATTTTAAACAATATATCAATTAATGAAACATATAATGGGCTCTATAGAAAGTATCAATATTACATGTACGTACGCAGGTATACTACGTGTCGTCAGTCTAGCGCAAGCGCGATACGCCATAGCTTGTTGAAGTCACCGATGACACGTGCCCATAAGTTTTCCTCTACCAAAATTCGTTTTCTTTATTAATTTAAATTTCACGGCTCATTTATGAGCAATTGCCATAAAAATATCCATTTGTAATTATTCCTGCGGCCCAGTGTTAATCGTCTCCTATTTACCTGTTATATTTAACGCGAAGCATAAATGGGTCATACAGCTGTCGGCCCGGATTACAAGCGTCGACGTTGAACAGTTTTGTCAGGCAGTGTTTACGGTTTTTATGTTATTTGACATTTCCAGCTCACGGAGTAATCACTCTCAGTGAGCTCGTGTATCCATATTCACTGGGCTGAGAAGAGCGATTGTCATTATTTTCGATCAAATCAATTGGATAGTTCGAGTAATTGTGATCTGACACGCAATTCCCCATTACCCGATATAATCATGAGTTTAAAAAAAATAATAAACGCAGTTTTTTTATGATATTAAAGCGTATATACTGTATCCATCACATGAAAACATATGGTATGGAATCCTCTAATAGTCGCCAAATTAATTACGATTCTCAAGTTGAAATCTGTTGCCAAGCACCTTGTGTATCGGTTACCATCCTTGCGAATAAATGTTCCTTTAGTTATATGGTACCACCGTCTTAGGTCCCATTGAATTGTACTATCAGTTGAGACTAAAGGTGAGATTAATCTACAAAGTTTTAAAAATACTTCTTCAACTATTAAAAGTTGGCATTTAATTCTAAATATTTTATTTTGCACTTAGCATACTGAAAGTGAAATACTCGAACTTCCTACTTCGATTTTTATATTACCATATGCAATTTTCAGCTATTTGATAGTTTGTATAAGCTTACTGTAGCTAACTTGTCGACATTTTCTGAGTCTTGGCACTAGATACAACATCATACTCTAACTTTATACATTAATATTTAATAACACATGCCCTATAATTGACTGAATAATTTCCTATACATATAACACTCATGCATTCATTTAACAATGAAGAACAATAATAATTGTATTTAAACCTGAATTTATTAATTTAAAAACTTCATTTACCTACTCATAAAAACAATCATACGCTTCTATCTCATGAATGTCATTTCCTACTGCTTAATAATAGCCCATAATATAGCTATAGGATAATGATAAGCATGTATGATTTTATACTCTCGCATAAATTAATAGTTTACAAACTTCGGAAGTTCGGTATTAACGTAGTCGTAAAACTGGACTACTGCCAGATTGTGGTAAAACATTAATATCGTGTCTGGAAAGTGATAATATATTTACATGGCTAAAGCGGATATTACAGATACTAAAAGTATCATCCCATCTGGAATGGATGTCATTTTTAACTGACTTCAAAAAAAGGAGGAGGTTATGAATTCGACTGTATTTTTTTTTTAATGTTTGTTACCTCATAACTTTGGACTGGGTGAACCGATTTTGATGATTTTTTTTTTATTTGAAAGCTGGTGCTTCCCGTGTGGTCTCATTTAATTTGGTCCAGTTCCGACAACGGCATCCAGTGCAAAACCGTATAAGTTTTAAATTTGCATTAATTATGTAAACGACAAATAGACGAATAACTCAATATCACGCTAACTGATTTCGATGATTCATTTTTTATTGGAAAGGATGTACTTCAAGGGTAGTTTCATGAGAATTTGGTTAGGTTCTGATCATGGGATTCGTGACAAAGTAAGAAAACTTTCATGAAACGAGCCTACTCCTTTCTTAAGGGCCGGCAACGCATCTGTGTTTCCTCTGGTGTCGCAGGTGACCATGGGCGGCCGTGATCACTTACCATCAGGTGACCCGTATGTTCGTTTGCCACCAATATTATAAAAAAAACTCTTCAATTCTTAGGAGCCTATTGTGCATATATTCGTTGCTGTGTTGCAACATGACGCAAGCATTGTAATTACATTACTTAAGGTGTATTATGTGTGAAGCGATGGTAGCCGAGTTGGTGGTAGAAACTATAGCGGCTTATTGATAAGGTTGCGTTCGTACCAAACGTTACTTATTGTACAACCAATTGAAACTATATCGCATACCATACCGATAGATACCATACCGCAAAAATGCGCATATTTTAATATACTTAAGGTGGAACGGAGTTCGCGGGCACTGCTAGTAAAATATATTTATGTACACTAAAAATGGAAAAATAAAGTAAATTTTCAAAAAAAAGTATTAACCGACTTCAATATCAATCAAAAACCCATAAGGCACTGAAAAGCGGAAAATAAATAGTTTATCAAATTAACCAAATTAAATAAAACATATGAATATGTGTGCTACCTAGAGATGTATTGGAAGTCGGTGCGAACCGAAAATCATATCATCTACATAGGTACAAAGTTTAAGTCCACTTTCGCGTCTCTGGAACAAATTTGAAATTTCGGTTGGCACCGACTTCCAATACATCTCTAGGTAGCACACATATTCATATGTTTTATTTAATTTGGTTAATTTGATAAACTATTTATTTTCCGCTTTTCAGTGCCTTATGGGTTTTTGATTGATATTGAAGTCGGTTAATACTTTTTTTTGAAAATTTACTTTATTTTCTATATTGCGGGCTTTGTAATTATATGCAGTTTGCTAGTTTTCATAGGTATTCATTTACTATTAAGAAATGTTTGAACTATTTTTTTTATACTACGATGGTAGCATACAATTTACTATGGATGCTTGCAAGAGGTGTTACATGCGCGTTGCCGTTGCCCTATTTCCATAGTAATATGGCACACATACACACCGGCATGTAAAAGACCTACTGTAGGGCTATAAGTTTCTTCCCGTCAGCCAAAAGTATTACCAGTTTAAATGAGTAAATGTACGATATGAGATTCATCTATGTGATCTTCGAGGTAATGTGCAGTCAATTGAAACTACTTCATAGTCGCGCGTTTATATAACTTCGTAGTTTCCTGAAAACAATATGTTACTTCGTCGATTATGTATTTAATATTGGCAGTACTAGATTATAGATTAAAACATGTGTTGATGTTTATATTTGAAATTGCAGTGTAATTACCTCCGTGTGTTTGACCACGTTTATACCATGAATATACGGTAGGTCTTGTCAGAAAATCAGCGCTGCAAGACTTGTATTTGCAAGCTGGCGGCCTTATGCTGAGACAAATACCCTTTGACTACATTCAACACTTACTTATTTCACCTCTCTTGACTTTCTTTGTACATATAATTGTTAATAAGTATTGTGTTTGTCAAATAAATGTTCCTTTCTTTTACAACTCAGCAAGTATTCTTTGTTGAATACTTCACATTTTCTTTAGTTATTTATAAAGCTAAATTACAATTTCCTGGTCAAATCGAACCAAATATAGATTTGTTTAATCTTAGTGGAATAAAACATCTCGTGTAAAGAGATTCACACAATATACTTAATGTCATAATAGTATAAAAAAGTGTTAGTACTTAAACTTGATTATCCATTCGCGTATATACCATTTTATTTAATAGGATCTATTCCTTACCCGCTCGTTTCGCTGGATCTAAATTAAACTTTTGTAATAACTGATAAAAAATTATATCACATTCTACGATAAGAATTACTTTTATACCAAATTTCATTAGTCCGTCTAACAGTTAAAAAAAACTTTCACATTTATAATACGTATCACGGGAGTAACGACAACACAATGTTAAAAGTATTACGTCATCACGGATGACGCCATCTTTATTGTTGTATTGTTCAGTCTCCTGCCACAAACCTAAAATTAATAATATTTCAACATAAGCTACAAATATCCAAGTGTGAACTGAGGTGCATCTTGCAGAAATCTAAATGATCCGACGATCCGAATATATCCTTGCCTTTGGACATCCCCTTTTCATATGTTTCTCTCGCATAGTTGATGGTAATTTTACGATCTTGGAGGTAGGAGCCCACTAGTCTGTACAGGTTCCTGGGTATTTGCTTGACCTGTAGTTGATGTTTTAGAGCTGGCCACCATGCATTATCGAATGCACCCTCTATGTCTAATGAAATTAGATTTATTAAAATGAAATTATATTGCTTTTTTGTCATCGATTTCGGTCTTGATGTGTTCCGCCAGGTCATACAGGGCGTCCTCAGTGCTGCGATGCGGCATAAAACCATATTGTCTATGATTTAGGGGTGGAAGGAGATGCCATTGCAGACGGCCTACAACCAACTTCTCTACTATTTTCCCTAGGACCGGTAACAGTCCTATGAGGTGGTAAGACTTGGCGATGGCGTAGTCCTCTTTGCTGGGTTTCCTAAGTATTATGACGTGAGCGATCTTTCACAGCCTGCCTCTCTCTTTTCTATTGTGAGTGTCGTTTTTTCTACAAACGTAGAATAAGGCGAAAGATAAAATTTTTGAAAAGATTTTTATCTTGTTACTCCAAAGAAGTATAACTTCTAACGCGTGTACATAAGTACACACACCCTTTTTTTTTTTTGTTCAATTGAAACCTTCTTCAGGCGCGTTGAGGTGTATTTTTTTGGCAGGAGATAAATTTATAATTTTGCAGCATGACATGCTAGTAAGCGTGACCGAACCTGTTACACTTGCGCGGCTTGCGTCAGACTAGCCACATGTAGTATCAGAGCCTGTGTATATTTTATATTGATATTCTGTATTGAGATTGTGGTTCCCATTATATGTTTGATGAATTAATAAACTGTATAATAACGTATGCATCGATTTTTCTTGTTCATTATAAAATATATTATAGATATACTATTAAGATATAGAGCGATTTATCAACAATCGTTATCGAGTGAAATGTTTGCGGGCGACGTCGTTCGATTCAATCACTGGGGACTTACCCGAACATAGCTCGTAAGATCGAGGGCCACTCTTTGTTGATTGTTTGTTGGATGTTGAAAGGGCGCGCAATTATGTTCTGTATACCCCGGGGGTTAAAGTTTTCTAAGAAAATTGTATTATGTTACAATCTTTTTATATTGTGCGAGGATAGTTATCGCTTCGTACTTTAAAATAAATTACCAAAGTTTTGTCAGCCATATATTATTATTATAATGTGTATAATTTTATCATATCACATATTTTTTCTTTTCGTTTCAAATTTCACTTCTATCATTAGGTCATGAGTGCACACATACATTTTTGTGTTTTTTTTTTCAATCGTTCAATGATGGAAGTGTTAAATGTGAGTATAAAATGTTCAGATAGACAATTAAGTATAATCATAAACTTTAGAAAAAAATAATAAGATTCAAGTAAATAACTAAAATACAGCGATCTGGCTCAGAATACTTGGTTATAAAAAATGACTAGGGGTGGATAAAAAAGCAATAGCTTAGAAATATTACCGAATAATTTTTTTACTCTTATTTCTAAAGTCATAACATATAACATTTATATTACAGTTCGGAGTTTAATTCTTGGAACCTAAAACGATACAGTAAAAAAACACAGTATAAATCTTTGTTGTTTCCTGAAATATAACCAAATATTAGAGCACTAGCTAGTGTAGTTATAGAATATTACATTAGTACTAGCGGGCCGGGCGGACGTTGTCCTGCCTTATTAATAAAAAAAATATCTAAAATTCAACCGCAGTGCCACCTACCGGGTCCAATTGTGAATCTAAACCATTCTCGGATACACTGGAACACGAACACAGCATTTCATCAAAATCGGTTCAGACGTTTAGGAGGAGTTCAGTGACACACACACGTACAGAAGAAATTTATAAAGATATGTCGCCCATAATTCTAATTTTTATTATTCTCATAGTGTATTTTCAGAGTGTAAATATTTATTGTCAGTAATCATCTAGATTTAGACTAAACAAATAAAAAAATTTGGATTAACGTATAAAAAGACAGCTTTAACTTTACAGCGATGTATTAATTCGCTAATCTATTGTTGAACGACTTTAAAACTAAATGCTTGAACATTTCGCTCATTACATCTTCGTAATTATTTTAATTAATAACATCAAAAGCGTCAGTTTTCATCGAGTTATTTAACGTTTAATTGCATTATTTATAATCAGGTACAATAATGATTTTAATACACTTGTTCCTTATGAAGTCAGCATGTCAGGAACAGGTATATCATTATTATAAGTTATTTATTTTTAAACGTACCAATATTTATTGCTAGTAGACCGCCCATGTCCGCTTTATCTTTATATATAAATTTCTTCTGTACGTGTGTATGTCACTGAACTCCTCCTAAACGGCTGGACCGATTTTGATGGAATTTTGTGTGCGTGTTCCAGTGGATCCGAGAATGGTTTAGATTCACAATTGAACCCGGTAGGTGGCGCTGCGGTTGACTTTTGGGATTTCTATTTTTTATTATCAAGGCAGGACAACGTCCGCCAGGTCCGCTAGTACAATATAAAATTTTATATAAAAAATAGCTTATATTCCTCAGAGATAACGAAGTATACTATCAATGGAAGAATTATTTTAATCGACTCAGTAGTTCCAAAAACTACTTTCTACAAACAAACTTGTTTAATAATTAATAGTATAAGTGACATTATACATTATTTTTTATCTAACTCTAACGGTTTACACAACGCTCGTAAAGAAAGCTCTCCGATGGCGGGATTTTTTATAACATACTTGACAAATCCTTATATTGAAATAATCTAAATAATATCTTTGTAATGTATAGTCTATATGTTATTATATATGTAAGCTATATTACCGTAACGTTGTATCAAAATTCGTTAAATAGTTTTTTCGTGAAAGAGTAACAAATACCCATCCATCATCGCAAGCTTTCTCGCTTATAAGTTACTAGCTTCTGCTCGCGAATTCATCCGCGTGGAATAATGACTTTGGGCTAAGTAGCACGCTGCGGAAGCTCTCAAAAGGAAAAAAAACGATTATGAAACATTCTTCATTGGTGATCCGCTCCTGTTGGTTTTAGCGTGATGATATATAAGATATATTAGCCTCCTCGATAAATGAGCTATCTAACGCTGAAAGAATTTTTCAAATGGGAACGGAGCCTTACATTTTCCATACAAACTTCCATCCCCTATTTGCTATTGTTATTTTACGCCCTTGAGGGTAAATTTTTTACAAATTTTGAATGTCATATATATTTATATCGAATCAACAACCTAAAAAATAAGTGTCAAGCTTTTAGCTCTAAAATGACGATACTTCCATTCAACTTGTCATCCCCCCTTTCAATCCCTTACAACCCTTGTTTCGCATCAAAAAGTAGCCTATGTCCTTTCTCAGGCTCTAGAATATCTGCGTACCATATTTCACTAAAATCGGTTTAGTAGTTTTGGCGTGAAAGCGCGACAGACAGACAGAGTTACTTTCGCATTTATAATATTAGTAAGGATAGTAACAGGATTAGCTTCTTTGTTAAAAGGTTCATAGCAGATTATACTATTAAAAATTGAACTTCAATATTTATTATGTTCTGGGTTTGGGCTAAGATGATAATAAAGCTATAAGACAAAGATTACTCTACTAACTGATGCCAATGTCTTCCTTCCCGTGAAAATTGTTTTGTTCTTTCATAAGAGCTACCCATTTATCTATCGTGTATTTCTTTTTCAATTATATGTCCATCATTGCCACCACAATATAATGTTTTATGAATTTCAATTTGTCTTGATTAAATTGTACTGCTTATCCTTTATGGAAAAGTGTAATTATATATTGTCTAGTTATTACCCTGTGAAGTTATCTGTAGTAATTCTGATCAAAATCGGTTTAGTTGTTTTCAAAATTAACTTAGACAAACAATATATCGTGTTCTCTTTTGGCTTTGCAGAGTTAAATAATACTTTTTATTGTCAATCGTGTTGAAGACATTTTCTAAGCTTAAAGTAAAAGAAACCAACGCCAAAATGAACATTTTATGCACCCTTTAACTATAAAAGTGTTTCTAATATGGATTTCTGCGGCGAATATTTAAATTAAAAAAATGAGAAGACAATATATTGTTATCAATTTGTTCAGGTACTTTTGGCTTCTGGGTAAACGACTTAAATGTTTAGTTATCCTAATATTATCTTCTCAAATATCTCGCAAGAGGTTACAGAGCATTTATAAAGACCTACATATTTTTAACAAAAATGGTCGTATATTGTTTTCTTTCATCGTTCCCATTTTTATATTGACGTCTTCTGATATTAAGTACTCGTTTGTATAACACTGAATGTGAAATAAAATTCAATATAATAAAATTTCTTTTCTATTATCTGTCTTCGCATAGAAGCTTCCTCCAATTCTCATTTCTGAGCACTGTTATCATTTATTCATATTTTCTCTTGTACAATTTCTTCGAGTTAACGTTCCTGGAAACCATTTTGTATTCATTTTAATGATATCGAAGAAATTAAATTATTGATTAACTGCAATCGGCCTTTTGGCTGACATTTTGTTCTATGGTTTTTATAATGTTTCCATCAAGTTTCGCTTTTTGAACCGTAATATTTATACTGAAAATTTAAAATTAGATGTTTAGGTAATCGAAATATAACTTTGATTTGCAGCTAACTAGCTTTTAGTCACGGCTTTGCTTGCGATAATATAGATTTATCCAATTCTTCGGGAAATGTACTTTGATCTAGGCAAAAAGTACTATATATATATTTTTCTGTACCAAAGAAAACGTGTGTGTAAAATTCAAGATAATCATTTGTACAGTTAAGGTTTAAAAGCGTAACAAATGAACAAGCTCGCATTTACATTTATATCATTGTCAGGATTTTATTAACGTATGAAAAATTAGCAGAAAAGAATAGAGAAAGTAAGAAATAATAAATAGCAGTAGAAAATCCCGTCGACATTCGTTTCTCTTAAAGATTTCATTCTTCTATTAATTAGACTAGATATCATTTAACGGACTCAAGCCTGTTCAATCGTATGTTATAGAAATATCAAGTATTTTGTTATGTACTTTGAGCAGATATCGTCATAACTAATCGAATCTTCTAAAAAAATAAAAAAAAGGTAAGGTAAGGTAGAATAGTCTTACCAACTAGGTTATGGTTTCATCACAATGTGTTCTTTTACCGAAAGCTCCGACTCGGAATAAGCTAACAACAGAAATATCATCGGTTTAATAACATTTTATCCCAATGCTCATACACTAAGTTCGGTGTTTTTGTCATGTTCGTCTAAAAGTTTCTTTGATATCCTGAGATTTTACCCCTAAAAAGATGTTGAAGTTGCAGACATTAAAAATAATTCAGTTCAATCGAATCTTTTCATACGATCTAACATTTACGACATCACTCGAGATATCTTAATTCTGCTTTTTTCTAGGAGGTTCACATTGAAAAGGTTTACTCGATTGCAATAAAATACTTTTTACAAATTGAAGAACTTCTAAATGTGTGTTAATAGTTCAGATATCGTGAAAGGGACTAGTTTATGACAACGAGTATCTACTATATGTGGTTGCGTACCATTTAAGCCGTATATCGAATAGCCTTTCGAGTGAGTTTGAAATTTTTTCTCTTTCTGTTGTCGAGTTTTAGCCTTTTTTTTATATATTAAGACTTTTACTAATAGCAAATAATTTCATTCGTTTTTCTTTAATGTGAATATCATTACATAGTATAAAACAATGTCCCCTACCGCATCTGTCTGTCTGTCTGTTCGCGATAAGCTCAAAAACTACTGAGCGGATCTTTATGCGGTTTTCACCAGTGGATAAAGTGATTCACGAGGAACGTTTTGGTATATAATTTGTCCAGGATTTTTTTATAATCAGGGCGGGACAACGTCTGCGGGCCCGCTAGTATTTTATAATGACGTTATTACTCCAAATATGTATTACTGCTGCTGACGTCATATTTAAACGTTTATTGACTAAATTCTTGACTCTCTTAAATATTGTGAAGCAAAAATTTAATACATCGACACTGTGTTGAAAGTTTAGAGTAATCAAAATCAGTTTTCAATCTTCTATTGGAGTTCATAATTTTATTCTATCAGTCAATTCTATAATTGAAGCAATATTATTTAAAACAACGATAAGAAGTAAACATAGAACATTATTCAGCATAGACGATAAACATATCAAAGGCGAGATTTTAATATCAGTAAGATGTTATAATACAGAATAATAATTTGGCAATTTATGCCACTTCAATCTTCTACTGAAGCTGTCGACGTGAATGGAGTAATAAAAAGTTAAAAATCTGCAAAAGGGTAATAGAATAAAATACAGCTGATAGCGCCGTGGAATAGCAGTGGGTAGTGACACAAACTTGGACGCTATAAATTCGTCAACTCGAAACTAGTTCCAACTAGAGATAAATATTCTCTAAAACGTCCCATAGATTTATTTATGTCTCTGTCTGTTCAACGATTCCGGGGTATTTAGAAAGATTTTCAAAAAATATAAGGGAATTTGAAAAATGTTATTATATAAATTATTATACAGACTTTAGTTTACAATAATATTGACAGTGAAATGTGTATTTTATTTCAAAACATATCCTAGATTTATAAAACTTTTCAAATTGCTAATTCAAAGGTTTCTTTTAGAAGGAAAGTACGCGCATAATTACCACGATGTAGGCCATTTCGAACATAGTGAAATCTACAATACTATCTCTTTCTCATATAAAATTATCATACAAGAACAAGGTCCTGGTCTCTTAACAAGGTACTGGTCCTTCGTTGTCAGTTGACGTAGCAAATATACGTGAACTCCCAAAAATTCCTTAGAACACCACAGGTTACAACCTACAAACATGAATTCAATAATTCGCCGGTCTATTCACTCGAACTATTTCAAGTTTATTAATTGCTGGTAAATAACCTGAGTCAATAACTCTTGGAGTTTTATACCCTTGTCGGAACGAATTAGAGAGTGAAAAGTTTAATTCTGAACAATGTTTCTAATTCCATTAAATTTTGTACTCTTAGTCATCATCAAACGCAAACTCCCAAAGATTCAATATCGAAATAATTGGAATACTTGTATAATTTATTTAAGCGTAACCAAAAGTTTAGGACCCCTGTCAAAACATGTTATTTCATCAAAATGCTTAATTGTTGCGCAGCGATTTAGGTATTGTTGCTAAGTTCGACTAGTAGGTTCCAGTGGGTTTGTATTATTAATCGAATTATCGATATTAATTAATTTCAAATCGAAATACATAAAAACGTAAATACTGCTTTACACGTTTCATTTAATTAAGTATTTCTGGATATATTTTTACCAATACCAAATTCAATCAAAAAGACGAAAATTGTATATCTATATATAAACGGTATATGGTATATGTTTCTATACTTGCTAGGCGATCGTAGAAGGCCTTAAAGGAAATTATGGTGGCTATTTTGCTATCTTTGGCTGAATACAGACAAGCAAATCCCAAGAAAAGTTGTCTTCAAGCAGGCAGCCGGTTATAAAATATTTAGCCGTATTTCAATTCACAATAAGAAAGACGAAAAGTGTTATGCTGACCCTATCTGCTCAGGTGGGGTAAGAGAAAAAAGGAGTAGATATGTTACTTTTAAATTGCAGAAATAAAGTGTTCTCCATCTTATTTAAATAATATAGTATGTAGGAGGGCTTAGAGAAATTCCTTCTAACACGTTATGGTTTTGATGATTCCAACATGATGTTTTCCTTCACTGAATGCTTCGATTCATTCGCAAGGAATTCAACCCACGTCGGTCAACACTGCGTACAGACAAGGTAAGTAATGAGCCATCTAAATTGATCTGTTAAATTGCCGTAAACTATTAGATTTTTGATTTCGATGGCTTAAGCTTAAAGCGGTGAGTATTAACTCCTACTATTATGCATTTCGCCTAACACTAATATGGCAGTTTGACTGCACGACTAGGTAGACTACTAGGTATGATCAAAAAATTATATCCAAACACACAAGAAAGTGGGTTAACAAAAACGTGGTTAAAGTACATTTATCAAAGGCGATTCACAACTGATATGTTATTGAGTCTCACTGTGTCCCTACCCAATTAACTTATCACAGATCACTATCGCTAATGATGTTTTACCATCAAATACTTCAGTTCCACGTCGGGATTTATACGATCCCGAAAGTTTACGGCAAAAAGCGAACCGAATCAGTAATTAAGATAGGCTCTCTTGTTCGTAACATATTCCAAAAAGTTCTCCTCCAAGGCTACTACGTGACTTGACTTTATCCTGATGTCTAATTAGTGGATTGATGAGCTACTAATTTATTAGGTAGTTGAACTGAAGCTTAATAAATCTTACTGTAATCTAGTGTATAAATGTGTAGTAGATATTTGGGTAATTACCAACTTTTATAAATATAATAAAATATAATAATGTCTGCCTGTCGAAAGCCTCACAGTTGAGTCAAAAGTGTAAGGAAGGTACGGAAATAATCACCACACTAGCCCACTACGTCTATTTCTCACGATGGTCCCTTTAACCTCGGTGTTTCCAATTCAAACTATTTCATGTACCCACAATCTGAAAAATTCTTTGGTACACGTCAAGGTTCCAGCATGAATTAATAATTAATAATACATTTCCCTGGTCAAACTACTATATCATCACAGCTTTTTTTCTAAGCGTTTTTCACGTTAATCTTTCATAATTTACTATTAATTACCAGACATTTTATTAATACAAATAGCACATCTGCGCTTTCATCACTTGATGAGCTACCAAAAGTTCTTTCAATTTATATTTGTTTATGAACAATCTCAATAACGTTCTAAAATTAGAATGAATCTTAAAAGAGACTTAATTTACGCAGAAACTCGTTGATTTTCTACTTGTGTTTCTTTTAAGTCTATTTATAGAGTTAGAAATGAAATGTCGTTTTACGAAATGCTCTTTGAATTTACCTTTCCATCCTCATTTATCAAATAATCTACGCAATAAAAATGAGATTGTTAAACTCTAACACTGTTTGACCGATCGCAATAACATTTGGTAAAATGAAGTACCTTTCATGGACATAGGTTTTCTGCTATACATTATATTATAATTTAACAAAAATTGGTACGCATAAAAAAGACAAAACTGCAGACCGTTCGCGATATTAATACCGGACAGCGTAAAGCACGTTTCTACAGTCACATAAATCGGAGAGCGACTGGCTAAAGTCATAAATCTACACACGTTTCGAGCTTGGTGTGCGATAAAAAACTAGCTAGAAAACAATTTATGTCGCTCACGTTGTGTGAAGCATCGTAAATAAAGCCACACGACAGACGGGTCCAGCGATTTTAGCTAAGATTATGAAAAGTACATTTGATTTATTTGGTACCCGGACTAATTTGACAGTGAACGGAAAACCTCAAGCGTTCTCAGGCGAAATACTCTATTATATTTATAACAATCGAGGTTTCATAAGGTGGATGATATACTAAGCCAGTGGTATCAAAAATCGTAATACTCTTACTGTATTAAAATATATACCCATTGCTATTTAAGATTTTATCCAGGCTATAATATGTCATCGGTAAAGTGCAGACATCAATTATTTTACAGGTTATCTAGATAATGTACAGACACATTAAAGTGATCTCTATTTGTGGATATACGATGGTGAGCATTAAATGACTTCATTCTTATGATAATCCAGTTATGATGTACTATGTTCGGTTCGGTCGGAGTTGTGATAAGAATAATGTAAATTTGTCTGCGTAAAACCCTTAATTCCGTACGTTAATGGAACGTATCAGTAAATATGCAGATTAGTTCAATAGATGTTCACATTAACGACTTTCAAGTTTAAACGGTAATAGATATATTATGCAAAATCGTAAAGGAGTTCTTACTTATGACTCTGTAATTCTTTGCTGGTTTTTGTCAAATCTTACCAACAAAGTCGACATACTTGCAACGATATCTCGAAAGATCGATAACATCGACCAAACAGTATCAATATTAATATCGATACGATAAAACGATATACCACAATGCTAGATATTGAAAAATATGTCAGAATTCGAAACTATTCATTAACTTGTATAACAGTTACATTTTAATTATATAAGGTACCTACTTGACCTATCTTGACAATATTTAATGAGATAGCTGCCTATCGTCGATATTGTTGTCAGCCGGACTGTATTTTTTAAAGACCGAAGCGATTATCACGCAATATCGGAATCGGTTGACAGCATAAGATTGTCTAAATTATTCCTTTTGTTTTCCATAAACAATACTTACTGCCATCACCAATTTTTTTCACAATCAGAACACAGACTTAGATATAAATACATATTTACTATATTATATGTGTAACAACGAAATAACTTAATAAATGGTAATTTTAGATTACACTAGAACTACGTAGAAATGTTAGGTAAAACGGAACGCAAGATATGGACGCTGTTAGAGTAATCTGAGGTGAGACGTTTACGAGATGGCGAATGTACTGTGATCATGATAAGACAAGACGCGTTTTAAAAATTATTAATAAAGTGGTATAGACTTGTTTGTGCTTAAAATAAAGTGTCAAAACTGTAGTCAGGGTTTTATTGGACCCCATATAATAATTCTAACTTTGTTTTGTACAAAACTCTAGATTATATTATGCGCAAGCCGAAACTTAAACTAAGCTTAAGTTTGAGGAGGACTATATTGGACTTTTTTTTTAATAATAAATCGAATGATATTACGATTTGTGTTCTAGTTTACTATTTAATTTATTAGAGAATTGGTTGGTGACCTCCATACGTCATGTTTAACATCTGCCGGCGACATGCTTCGGCTTACTGTGTTCCGTGATGCATCAACACATCCAGTATACAAAGATGATAGTATAAATTGTAAATATACACTGTTACCAACAGTTACATGATTCTTTAAAAAACAATAGGTACTCCAAAAACGTAGTAACCCAACGAGAGATCATTTCGCAAGGTCTAAGAGAACAAGATATATACTCTGTCTGACCTCAAAAAAATTGCCCCGGCATTATGTAAATCGTCTGTCTGTCTAGTTTTATTTCATTCTTCAACGAAATATGACGATATTTAAAACCAAACATTTACATCGCGCTCGGTTGTTTCCAGTAGAAAAGTGGGTTACCGCAGTTTTAACAAGAGTCTTCGTATATTTCGCACTCAGCTAAGCTCTTTGCCAATTTACATAATGATCGTATCGCGACGGTTACTCTTAGCGAATTTTTCCAGAGCTAAATCCATAACGGAATGGGTATTTGACGTAATGTTTATAATACGACGTCAGTAACTAATGCTTTTGCAAAAAGTGTATGTCGTTAAATATATTGTAGTTTTGTTCTTTCAGTAAGATAAGGCATTTCCCTCCTTTTTTACGTTTCATAATAGAAACAAATCAGTCTTGTTTTAAAGTGATCAATATATTCAGTCTGGATAGCTTCTTTAGCAAGAAGATCAACAGCTTCATTACCCTGGATTCGATTATGGTCAGAACTACATAAATTCTTAAACAATGACATTGATACTAATGGAATTGAATAATTCTGATAACTGATAACTAATTGAAATATGTCAAACATGTCAAAATAATATCAAATGTAGTGTAAAAAATTTCAAAAAGAAGAAAAAGCCCTTTCTTTCATGAATGCAAACAATTTCATTTAAAAAAAAAAACAATTATATATATATATATATATATATATATATATATATTTATATATAATTGTTTTTGAAGTTATACTTCTTTAGGCGCGTTATGAAAAAATGATGAGAGTGAAATTTTAAGATGCGCGCGCATCTGTGACACAAAATTAACAGTATGAAGCTGTCTGCAAACCGGCACTCTGAAGTTAGCTATAGTCAACATTTTGTTTCTTTGTATTTCTTTGTATTAAAACTTTCAATGTATTAAACACCTTTTTTCTATTGTTAGTGTCGTTTTTTCTACAAACGTAGAATAAGGCGAAAGATAAAATTTTTGAAAAGATTTTTATCTTGTTACGCCAAAGAAGTATAACTTCTAACGCGTGTAGATAAGTACACAACACACTTTTTTTTATATATATTTATATTTTATATATATATATATATATATATATATATATATATATATTGGACCAGGGTCTACCTCGGGCGCCCCCAGAATACCCTACAAAATTATTATAACAATCTGATCAGTGGTTCCGGTGTGCATATAGGACAAATATACAAACATTGATTTTTATTATAAAGCCTAGCCTTAACTATGGCCCCAAAATAACTGATATCGATTAATATAAATAAAAGAAAAAAAAGTAGACAGCCCAACATACTTCCTCCTTTTTTGATGTCGGTTAAAAATTAATGTTAAGAAACATTACCTTGCGTAGCTTTAAGGTTGTTATTGTAAGTACACTTTATGTTATACTAGATGGCCAAAATGTTATTTGCTTACAACAATTAATTGTCAGCTACGTTTTAAGTGTATTCCCTTCTCCGGTGCATACGCACCATATAGGATGCCCCCTTCATACTTCGCTGAATGCCTATATAATTCATTAAATGAAGCTATTGTGATATTTTTAGGTAAGGACCATGTATCTAAGAAGTAAAGCTAAAGAAAATCGAACCGACAGACAGACAGACATTTCTAAAAATGATTGAAATGTATTTTATTACTTACTCCTAGACACCTGCAACAATCTTTTTCATAATAATCTAAAATGTACAAACATGTTACATTTACATTCTTATTGTATGTACATGCTTATAGATTACTATAGATATATTAGTAGTATATTAGTTTATTGTTGAAGATTACATTTTTCAATTTACCTTTTTGGAGTAATAAAATAATAAAGAACTCTACGTGGCAATTTATCGGTTAAAAATACTACAAAGTCTGTATTCTTTAATAAACCCGTATTCTGCAAGTTCATGGCTTAATAATATTTATTAATCTTTAACTTAATGTTGTACATTATTGTACGAGGACTTAAGTGAATACTTTAACCTCACCCACGACGTGACTTTCCCACAAATTATTCAAACGAGGCAAATCGATAGTCGCTCGCGTTAAAGGGCGTTGCCAGTAGAGAATGCATTTTTAAACTGTCGCATGGAAATGAGAAATCGATATTTTATAGAAAACCCATTAAGTAAGTAATGCTTTCGATAATATCGAACATTTAAAAAAGAAAAAAGTCGAGCCCTCAACAACAATGGAATAACTGTGTTCTCTTTTTAATTTCTAAAATAACTCCAGTCCGAATTATTCAAATTTCATAATTTATATACCTCTTGAAATTATTTACATCAGTCTAGTTATCACATCTATTGGCATTTAGAGCAATAATTATATTCGTTGTTATACAATTAAAACATAAATATTAGATGTTCACAGGCTCCTATACTACTTGACACTAATCTGACGCAAGCCTCGCAAGCGCAGTACTAGTATGTCATGACGCGAAATAAAAAGTTTATCTCCTGTCAAAAAAATACAGTGTTCACTTCAATAACAATAAATTCAATAACAAAAAAAAAACATTTGCGAAACTTATAGTGAGTTCTTGAATACTAAGATAGAATTCCTTGAATATATTTAGCTAATAACTAATATTCAAAAGTTATTATGATGGTAGAAAGTGTGTTCATATGTCCTAGCACATCCGTTTTAAAAATAACTGACGTAGTTCAAGGTATTATTAGTAATTCGATTATCAAACAATAGAATACTACTTTAACTCCTGGATTGTCCAAAATTATAAAGGCTTAAGCTACATACAGACGAATGTAGACCTTATCAGACACAAATCAACAGACTGTTGGCAGTAAAGTTTAAATAAATTACCGGATTTGTTACAGAACTTGAAAAAAAAAATGATGTAATGTAAAATTACATAATAATTTTGATATAAAATGTATTATTAAATTTTGTGCTGATAGACGCAAGTATTAATATTGTAAAATAAAAAAATAAATGGATTGCCATTTTGAGATCTGGGTCTTAAAAAAATAGCCGAGGGTTTAATTCCGAAATTAACTATAAAAGCTTAAATTTTAAGTTATGCTCCATCGGAAATTACACTTACGTACCTATACACTGTGCGCCTATATTCAAGTTTGGTCCATGATCCCAATAATACATTTATCTTTAAGACAATGTGATACATTATATATAGTTACTTGTTATTATTCAAATTTTGGTTTTGTAATAAATTCAGTATTTTTTGGAACTTACGCTGCCAAACTGTCTGTTGACTCGTGCCTGATAAAATCTACATTCGTTTCTAGGGAGCTTAAACCATTAGGGTTCTGAAGACTCGAGAGGTTAAACAGAATGGAGATTTCAAAAAGTTTGTATGGTACGGCATACATTTAACGCAAACTAATTTCACATTTTACCATCATCGACATGACTTATGTGAATGCTTCGCAAAACTCGAAGTCGATTGGTAAAATCAGAATTTGCTACTTTAGTTTAAATTATCATCAAAAAGATATTGAACAATGAAGAAGACCATCAATCTTGTGACTTCGTGCTACATTCAAAATTTTCCCAACTATTGTTCCCGATAATAACGTTCGGATTATAAATCGCAATCTTGCTTTGATATTTTTCGACAATACCCGACAAAAGATCGAGCAACCCTTTCTAGTGAATTTTTAAAAGGCTTTCACTTCACTACTTTATTTTTTTCTTCGTGTTCTTATTGAATTGATCGTAGAAGTTATTTTTCAATAGAACCGAACCTATTATCTTTATTGATTTTTTTAAGCTTGTATGAGGTTTATTACCTATGAAATTGCAGTTTTATATAAAGAAAGAATCCGACATTTTTCTTTAAATAGATATATCTTTATATATAAAAATCAATGTTTGTATCTTTGTCCGCTATGCATGCCGAAACTACTGAACAGATTGTGATAATAATTTAGGGGGGTATTCTGGGGACGCTCGAAAGTGTTCGTAGCTCAAAAAATCTATATACAGGGTGTTAGGAGACCGCTTCCGAAAACGAAGACAGACGATAGTACTAATGATAACTTTGATGATGGGACGGAAAAAAATCGATCCCCATTAAAAAAAATATATTAAAAAAAAGCAATGTAACAAAATTTAAAAAAAACAGCTGATACTCGGGTCATCGTATGCTCGGGCGCGTGCACGATCCCGAATCCCGCCAAAACAAACCGCTCCTTTTACGCGCCGCAATTGACGGCACTTTGATCATTTCCACAGATCAATAAAGCGTTAGACATTCTCATATTTTATTTTATATTAAGCATAGTTATCCCTACTGACTAGTCTTTTTATGGAATTTAGAAGTTATAACTCTAATTATTTAATACAACTATAAAATCAATTGTACCCTGACGTAACAAGAAGCTCATTAATACAAAAACGATATTAGAATATTAAATTAACCTAATTACATACTCACGTACAGAATTATAAAAACTATTTAATCGTTATCTTTGATTTTGTACAAGAAATTAAAAATAAAATGGTACAGAATAATTTCATAGTTAAAATTAATTACATCTCATCCGAAAAGATTGTGTTTATGTGAAAAAGAAAATAAACGTTACAATTGCTAACTACAAATTACTAAAGTTATTAGACACGAGTTTCATGTATACTTTACAAATTCTTATTAAACAAAAATGCTAAATCAATATGATAATTTTAGGAAGATGAAGTTTACTTTTTTACAGCATATTAATTGATGAAGTTTGTTAGAAGATAATAAGATAAAAATTATAAGCAGGTAAAATTATTGCGTTGTTGCGAATATAGTAAATGGGACGTGGAGGTGAGGGCCACAGAAGCAACCCAGGGGATACCGAGAAGACATTTCTTGCCAATATATTAGGTCTTCACCTATGAAATTGCCGTTTTGTATGAAAAAATTTAAACGAATTTTTTTCATGTATTTTTTATTTGTATTAATTGAAGTAATTACCCATGCAATCAATGCATCTTTGCCAACGCAGTGGCAGTTTATTGATGCCCTTCTTAAAAAAATCAGCTGGACGGGAGGCAACAAATTATTCAAAGGCATTTTGTACTGCCTCTCGAGTATTGAATTTTTTTCCCGCCAAGGAGTTATCCAAATTCTGGAAAAAGTAGTAGTCTATAGGCGCAAGGTCTGGTGAGTAAGGCGGATGACGGAGAACTTCCAACTCCAGTTCTTGCAACTTGGAGACCGTCTGCTGTGAAGTATGAGTTCGCGCGTTGTCGTGCAGGAGCAGCGGAGACGAGCGATTGACTAATGCTGGTTGGAGATGTGCCAGCTTCTCCATCATTGTGTTCAGTTCTTCAGAGTACACATCTGCAGTAATGCTCACCCCGTTTGGTAAAAAGCTGTGATGAATCACACCGGCGCTAGACCACCAAACAGTGACCATCACTTTTGTAGGGGTAAGTTTTCGTTTAGGGCATTGTTTAGGTGCTGAACCAGGATCCAAACAACTTGCTGAGCGCTTGCGGTTATCAAACAGAATCCATTTTTCATCGCAGGTAACAATGCGGTTCAAAATTCCTTCATTTGTGTGTCTGTTGAGCAGTGCAAGGCACATCTCGACGCGTACTTCCCGCTGGCGATCATTGAGTTCGTGGGGCACCCATTTGTCAAGCTTTTTTTACTTTGCCAATTTGACGCAAATGGACTAATATTTTTTTGACGCTAACGTCGAAAGCTGCAGCTAATTCAGCCGTAGATTGTGTATCATCAGCTTCCACAATCGCCTTTAATTCTTCATTGTCGACCAAAGTCTTCGGACGACCGCGAGGTTCATTTTTCAGGTCGAAATTCCCAGAACAGAAGCGAGCAAACCAATAACAGGTGGTGCGTTGGTTTGTAGTGTTAGCTCCGTAAACGTCGTTGATTTTGCGTGCCGCTTGTGCCGCGTTGCTGCCACGACGGTACTCATATTCCATAAGTACTCCAATTTTTAACGTATCCATGATGACATAAAAGATTGAAATGCAATGAAAATGTAACACTAATCAATAAACAAATGACTACTTCTGGAAAAAGAAGTCCATGTTTTTAAAATAAAATTAATTTGAAATTAGAATTCTTAGCCAAACCAAAATTATTTTGATTTGAAATGGCCAGTACTGCAGAATGGCAATTTCATAGGTAAAGACCTATTATATAGGATAGCTTGGATTCACTATTGGACCCGGTAAGTGTCACTACAATCGGTTTCTAGTTTTTTTTTAGATTTTCGCGTTTGAAGATAAAATTGGTACCGGTAATAACCGATTTGGCACAGACGAAGTTGCGCGGATCAGTTAGGATATATATATATATATATAATTAATCCAGATACTAACTGTTGGGGCCGCCGCCAGTCAATACGGCGACACCTCTCGCCCTCGTACGTCACCGGCCCGCGGTTAGGCGGGGTGAGGTGAAAATAAGGTAAGGTGTGGCGAGGCGCCGTTCCCCGGCGGTGGGCAGGTGTAGAACTCTCGAAGGTGGTAGCGAGAGCGCCGGTAGCCCACCTCGGTGACGACAGCCGGATGCCGGTGATGTCTTGAAGGGGCCTCGATAATGTGCAATGATGCACGAGCCAGCCGGTGAAGGCGGTGGATTTTGAAGCAGAGGTCGGGGTGGTCGCAAAAAAACACCGTGGTCCTCATATAATGACCACGTCCCCGAGCCAACAGAGCACTACACTACTGACGATGAAGACTTCTCGATGAAGTATTCAATGTTATCGCAATGAACTATGCGATCAAACTATGATGTACTTGCGATGACTTGTGCAATCGAACTACCATGCAGTACCGCGCCGATCGTGCTTATAAGCAAAATCGGTCGGCGACGATACCGTTAGATGGTATGACTCTATTTGTTGGCTCGGTTATCGCGTTTCTATTTATTTATCTATATTTGTACATATAAAAGTCTATAATATAAATTTCTTATCATCTATTTGCATGCAACCTATAAGCTAAAATTATCATCTATTCGCATGCAATCTAGACGCTAAAATTTACATCTTAATCTATCTTACATACGAACAAAGTTATCTCTATATTAAGTGCCGTTTTGCACTAAACTCTATAATTCTATAATATAATATAACTCTATAATGATCATATTATATAAACCTTAACTTATATTCATATGTAAATCTATTTCCAGTGTGTTATTTACATCTATCTGTATAGGGTGACGTAATTAATCTCTATATGTATAATATTCACGCGATATTCAATATTAAATAATTAGTCAATATTACGTTAGTGATTAGGAATTTATCCCGACACATATGACTGTTTAGCCAGTGATATGTTATTCCCTGTTAAACTTTAACTTCCATTCATATTTTATTTAATATTGATAGATAATAAAATTACAAATTTATGTTTATAACGCCGACTCGTGAGAATTACTGTGGAACCGTTATAAAGTACCGGTCGGCGGGTAACTTTCAACTATTGTTTGTACAATTACCATTAAATAAAATATATTGTTTTATTCAAAGACCACTGCCTTGTCCAAATTTGTATTTTTAACATTACAAATCTTTATTTTTTTTTTGCACTTGTGCGGATACCGTAAAACAGTGTTCGGCGGGTCCTTTCTAGTCTATTGCTTGTACAATTACCATTTAAGAGAAAGCCGGACTATATTACTTTATTCATTTAGTTTGTGGAAATAATCACAAGATCCTTGATTCTCACGGGTCGGTTATGAGGTACCGTTGTAAAATTTTATGTACCTCTATAACCATTGCGTTTGTAACGTTTGTCTATATTAAATTATTCAATCTTCCATATTTAATGTTCTGTACGATCGTATAATTCTTGCTACGTAATGTATAATTCAATAATGTGTTCTATCACATTCTCTCCCCGAATGTTTCCATGCACACACGCTATATATTCCATACGATATAATTTTAATCTCATCTATCATGTAAATCCTTACTTAACGCGAATGTAATCTATAAGTCGCCCTATACTAACATACATAATTCTATACAATCCATAATTCAATAATTCAATACACACATCACTCTATATTCAATAATTCTACACATGATTCTTACATATCCATAATTCAAGCCCTATAACTATAAATAGCATATCAATAATTCCTTCTTAACATATTATCTTCATTAACCCATCTATAATTCCATACTTTGTAATATACGTAGTTTTATCCATAATTTTATACCGTTATTTGTATAATTCTTGTATCATTATTCTATTCATGTACTACATACATCCTGTAATTCATGCTATGAAGTATCACGAATTATGTTGTGATATGTATCTATATCGGACATAATATACCTACAGTTCTATATTCAATTTATATCTATATTCTATTATACTCGCATGAATTATCTAAAAAATCTATATTAAATGTCAATAAATCTATATATATGTTCTCTATAAAATATCACTAAATCCACGTATAAAACCATGTGTAAGCTTTTTTTTTTTTTTTTTTATTGTAGCTCGGCAAAGTGACTGTACTGTGCCTGATGGTAAGCACAGTACAATCCAAAAACAATGGCGACCACCGAAAGACATACTATCCATCGCCGGTCGCCGCTGTCATGCCGGCCTGAAAGCGACTCATCGTGTGCGTCGCCAACACTAACCATTATTGTCAATGCACCTTTGCAATTTTATTGGGAAGTCTATTATGTGTCTGCTATAGAAATCGTAGGGACGGGAATTGATGAATCATTTAAGCACCTTTTTACTGCCACATCAGATTTGAAAATTTGTCTCTGTAGGAGCAATCGTACCTATTTACTTAGTAAACAATATCATTTTATAAGTAATACATTTTTAACGTAAATAAAACAAAGAATCTTTTTTTGATTTGTTGTTTGATTTCGCTGATCCGTCCCTCATTTAAAATATCATTTTCTATCAATGATCACTATCAACCATCATCAACAAATTATCATAATACTGTAGAACATCCCTGCAGTCACTATAAAAAGTTATCTAAACTTAGAAAAAAAAAAACTCTGGTGGGTATGATAGGTAACGAGGAGCTTCCAGTTGTAACTCCTATAGTTTTGGGACGATCCACTTAGTTAAGACGCTTACAGAATATATTACTATGAACAAAAGGCAGTTATAGTATCTTCTATAAACAGATGAAGTAAATAAATGATATAATCATATATACTATAACGTATTTCTGCCGTAATCTGAATAAAATTGGATAATAGAAGCCAAAATTAACCTAGCCAAAATAGCCTAACCTGGCCAAAATTACCTAATAGCCATATTGATGATATTCTTTCGGCCGCCGAATTATTACAATTTTCCATGTACAAGTCAAAGCTACTCGTTATCATATAAATAAATTTATATAATTTCATCTCTTCCTTAAAAAAATATTTCAAAAAGGTGGCCATGATAATTTTTTTAATCAATATTTATTGCAGAACTACTAAATCAACGTGATTGTCTTGCTTTGTCTTGTTAAAGTGAAATGATAAATCTTCAATGGTATTCCGTTACAGCTAACAGGCTTCATTATATGGTGATAGAGCCACGCTGAAGCTATTACTGGTTTCATTATGAATAGGTCGGCGCGCCCGAGGTGGTGCCACTCGACCCACAAAAACACCGACATGAAGTAACAGTGCTTGCATTGTTGCGTTTCGTTCGGTCAGTGAGAGTACCGGAAACCCACTTCCCCTCCCCTTCTTATCTTCTCCCTTCGCCCCTCCCCCCGCTTCCCAAACACAGGCTGGCAAAGCACTTGCGACTCCCTTGGTGTTGCTAGTGTCTATGGGCGGCGGTGATTACTTAACATTAGATGACCCACCTGTTCGTTTGCCACCAATAATATAAAAAAATAAATTGTTAAGTATAGTTTTGGTTGCAACCTGAAGATGAGAACTTTAAAAAAAAATATTATAGCTAAGTTTTATAACGTGGTTATAAAATTTACTCGGGGTTGCCATTAAAGAGTTATTTCGCGTACCGTGTCAAAATGTATGTTATTAAAATAAAAGAAAGACATAGTAAAAAAGTTTAATTAGATAGGGTATATTCTCTGCTGCCTGCGTATAGCTGTTACTCTTATTATCAAATAAACATTTTAGTGCTCTTGGTCGGTACTAAAAGAAAAACAAACTAAACAGGACACGTAAACCTTCAAGATAATGTACTGACCAACTTAAATGCGAATAATAAAACTCGATGTTTGTATGTCGGAACTGTGGGAGGGACCGTAAACAGGATATTTCATGTTTCAGTCGGCTCCTAACAAATTGATTCGACTTAAAAGGGGATTGTTTATTTTAGGAACTTGTTCATATCAATCTTATATTTGGATATTGTAATAGTAAAATTTGTTAGAATACACAATCTCTTGTTATGGTAACATTGCATAATGGAATCCAAAATAGTGATAACCACTGAGAAATTTACAATCCATATGTAGTTACTGCTATCATATCAGTCTGTGAGATCTCGATAGTCTGGTACACACTGTTTGATCCCGAAATGCGAAAGCTTAACTAACGGGCTTATCCCTGGTCATAGTGGATGCCATTTATTCGGTCACAATTTCCATGTGCTACTATGCGACAGTTTATATGAAACTGGCGCTTGTATGAACACATTGTTTGTATTAGAAACATGGATATACCGAACACGTCACTTATTTTAAAGGCTTAATAAATAATAGTATGAATAGGGTCACAATCTAGTTGCACATTGTTCCGTCCATTCCCATCTTACCAAATAAACGGCCCTTTAAATTAGTTTGTTGACAGAAATCTAGAAGACCAAGCGTTATATGTCATGGCGCCACTTTTAAGTTTTGAATTTCTTTTTCAACTCCAGTTTATTTTATGGTGCACGTATTCTGTTAATTTATAACTGAGCCACAAAAGGACGGCTAGATGCCGTGACCTGTTCCACGCTTATATATTCCCGGGATTTATACGAAGCGATTTGTTTCTTCATTTATTATACGTATGGCTAAGGAGTGACATTTACTTTTGACTTCTGTCTTTCCGTCAGCATATGGCAGATAAGCGCGGTCCATCATAAGTTCCACTCACTCTCAGATGAGATCGAGGTCAAGCACGTACCCGTAAACCATCAAAAACTATTGCAAGTGACATTGTTAAAACTGAATCTTTGCTATTTACTATTCAATCAAGTATTACCTCATGAAAGTCTATGCTTTCATTGTTACTTAAACTAATATTATAATGTTCAACAAACAGATGGTAATCAGACACTGTGTATGGTTGTTATTACGACCTAACGAAATTAAATTTGGTTGTTCATTAAATTATTTGTTAGATTAAATTACTTACACACGGTATCAACTCGGAGACACTTTAAACTTTGGCAATTTGGAGCGTTGTGTATGTCGTATGGTGAGATTTTCGGTTACATATTGTTCAAATAAGGCTGTTTATTTACATTTTCATTAAGGTTACACTCATGGTTATTAACTTTGGAATTCATAGGTAGAGAAAATAAACAGTTTAAATGCAGGAATAAGCTGAAACGAGGCTCAGAAATGTTTTAACTAGAACGCAAAGTAATTAAATATACAGAAAAAGATTGAGATTTCTTAATAAGAACTATACTATAGGTATATAGCTATAGTTATAGAGTTATAGCTCTCAGAGAAAAGAGTGCTTTTATTAAACGATAAATACACTCATCAAAAAAGTCTAAGCAACATGTACTAATTTAAATTTTAGGATGGTTCTTCACATTATAACGTTGTATTTTATTTTTAAAATAATATCTTTAGGGTTCTACGATGTAAAAATAACAGCTGTTGTCTTTATAAGTTCTTTTAATAACAGAAATGAACAATATTAGAATATACTGTAGAAACTAAGATACATAAGAAACTAAACTTTTTTCTTACAAAATGAAATTTCTAAAGAAAATGTATTTATTATGAAAGAATAGAACAATTTAATACAAAATATGGGCTTCTCTGCTATTCAGAACTTGTCGGCAACGATTATTCATTGAATTAATGAGACTGTTTATGTCATCTTGCGGTATTCGCTCCCAATGGAATTGTAGCAAATCCTTCAGCTGTTGGGTTGTTGTCGCTCCGTCCAAGTCCTTCACAACACGTCTCTGGAGCATGTCCCATGCGTGCTCGATGGGGTTGAGATCTGGCGATTGTGCAAGCCAGGGCAATACCCGGATGTTCTCCGGTGCAAAGTATTCACTGGTTCGCCGAGCTGTATGTGAACGCGCATTGTCATGCAATAACCTAAAATCGGAGCCAAAGGTTTGTGCAAATGGGTAGACATAAGGTCTGAGAATATCCTCAATGTAATTTTCAGCATTCATGTTTCCATTTACAAAAACGAGCTCAGTTCGCCTGTTCTTCATAATACCCGCCCATAACATAAATGTTGAGCCGCTGTATGGATGAACTTCCTGAACGCACCTGAGCCTTTCAGTATTTCCGGGCCGACGATACACTCGCACCCTTCTTGTATCAGGCTTAAACCCGAATCGCGACTCATCGGAAAACATAATTTTATCCCATTGTTTCTGGGTCCATGTTATGCGTTCTCTACACCATTCATATCGACGAGCGCGATTCCCGTGACGTATCGGTGGGCATCTGATTGGGCGTCGAGCTCGTAGGCCGTACTCATGCAGTCGATTTCGCACAGTTTGAGGACTTACATCAACACCACTTGAAATTTGTAGTCTCAAACTTATCTCTCGAGCGGTTAACATCGGCTGGCGTCTTGCAGTCAGTTGTATGTACTTTTTTTTTTTTTTTCGAACTGACTACGCTATTGACCTAGCAAGGTCTTAACAGCTTCACCGAACTACGTTGTATGTACCGGTCTTGCCGAGTGGTTGTACTCCTTTTACGGCCTAGATGCTGTTCAGCGGGTTCTCCTGTACTATTGTAGCGCTGCCAAAGACGACAAATAACACTTCTATGAATGCCAAAATGTCGAGATACCTGAGATTGATTACTTCCCGCTTGCAACATCCCTACAGCTCTTTGCATTTCATCTGCCATCAAATGACGTCGCTTCATGACGTAAAGAATATCGAACAATTAAATTTTGTCGCTAACTTTATTTAAATGGTTGGTAAAATTATAAAATCAAGACTAAACGTAGCAATTAAAACGCACTTAAATTCAAACAAATTCGCAGTCATTTGAATTTTATGAAAAAACAAAACATAATCAAATTTTTTTTTACAACCATCCAGTATGTCATAAATAACAAAAAAGTTTACTTACCTACGGACTTTGTTTGAGTAAATACTTAGAAATTAATTAATATAAATGGTAAAATTTGTAATATCACGCATGTTGCTTAGACTTTTTTGATGTGTGTATATTCGTGAAATGATGTTGATAGAAATATCATAATTACAACATGAATATATTTCTTTTCATTTTTTTAAATATGACAATCTTATCGGTAAAATATGGTATCTTAATAAATCCCTTCAAGCAATACTTATTGGTTTACAGGTTGGTTTACTTTGAATGAAGTCAATTAATAATAAATCAATTAACTTACCACGGTTAATTGGTCAATAGAGACAACCTTTATGGACCGTGTAATTACAACGATGAAGATCAAAGAAATTAAATTCAGTCATGAACTGATACGGATGAAGAAGATGACAGAGGTGAGCAGTAAAGTGTATCTAGATTTAGATCTAGACATTATATAGAAATTCAAAATAATTTAACATATTCCTAAAATGGAAATATAAAAATGTTTTTTTAAATCTCTAAATATTTAAGATGCAACATTTGTTCTAACGGCCTATAGAGTTAAATGGCTTATCAGAGCATAAGTTCTATCTAACACCAAAAATATTACAACACGAAGTGGAAATGCATTAAAGGTGTTGCGAAAAAGGAGTAGGGATCAGAATAAATGTACTCGTTAGTGAGGCACACACGTTCATAAGCGTATGTCTTTCGCTAAGCTTACATGTAGGATTAGTTTAGCTAGCTTGGTTAGCTTAGATAGACTCGCAATGTTGCATTCAAAACAATAACCTAAGCCGAGATGCGGTGGAGATTTGGCTTTTTGTCATACGTCTGATCACCTTAAGCGCTCACTCAGAAAGCCGGCTGTAACTATGAAGACAAGTAACGGCAAGAGCGCTTAGTCAGTTCGAAAAAAAGGAGAAGGTATTATTCTCGCATGGATTGCCAAACCGTTAACATCTTTAAAGAAAATTCATAATCATATTCAGTAGTGGATTAATGTATATGCTGCTAAGATGACGTCACCATATGATGACGTCATGCTTCTGTAATTGCCCTCTCAGCATTCATCCGAGGAGAAGGAAGGGCAAGGGAGATGTGACCCCGCGCTTTCACTGACCGAACGGAACGCAACAATTCAAGCACTGTTACTTCACGTCGGTTTTCTGTGGGTTGGGTGATACTGCCCGGGCGAGCCGATCCCTTCATGCTGAAACCAGTAATCGCTTCAGCGTGGCTCTACCACCTACGGTATTATTATATTAAAGAACTCTTAATTTATTCACTAAGATTTAAAAACAATTACTTTTGAAACAGAAACAATCATAAATAGACTAAATATAAAGACTTAAGAAGTGTTACATACGTAGACTTATAACATTACTAATGACCGTCGAAACTTAATGATAACTCGTTACTATGTCTTTCAACATTATTAGTGTGCTTGTTTTCTGAAGATATAATTAACAATAAGCTATTTCCAAACTTTTAAAATGATAACACTAAAGCTGAGCAATAGCCACTAAAGAAAAGAAATAGTGCGTGTATAAAATCAAATCAAATAAATCGAGACAAAAAGTCTCGTAGTATAAATACTTAACTATACACTTACTCATTTTAGTATTCTACTAGATCCAGATAGACACTTATACATACTTACACATGCAGAAAAATACATACTTACCTTACTTACTTTTAACGCGTAACTCAAATTTTTCCCTACCGTGAAATAAAAAGTTTCGGTTCAAACAGAATTATTTTACGCATAGAGGAAAAAAAAGTTACTGAACTGTTTTATCTTTGCCTATATCTATACCAATATTATTAAGCTGGAGGGTTTGTTTGTATGGTTGAACGCGTTAATCTCATGAACTACTGGTTCGATTTGAAAGATTATTTCAGTGTTAGATAACTCATTTATCGCTAAGGCCAATAACATAAAGAATGTGTTAAAATCAAAGTTTTTCCCTTTTGAGAGCTACTGCTGCGTGTTAGTATTAGCCTAAAGTATTTCATGCGGACGAAGTCGCGGATAGAAGCTAGTTTTTATATATAGATATTTCTAAAGATATGGTTTTAAGCTGTCATATATTTTCTTCCGGAAATAGATGTTTACAACACGATGGAGTTTCCTCGCGCTTCAGTAAACGATTTTATTGTTTGGGGCATTTATGTCAAGGAAACTATTATGAGATATCATTGCTTGTGTTTTCTGTTATAATTTTTAAATAAAACATAAATAACAATTCACTTGGTGTGTTGTACGAAAAGGCTGTTCTGGATTTGTTAGATATGTAAAGTTTATTCCAGCGTATGATTTGTCGGCAGCTTTCGTATGTACGGAAACTTTAGTATTTCCATCTGTGCTCGCGCTGAATTGCGAAGTGACGGGACTAGTTTTAAATGACTTACCACTTTACAAACTGATATTTCCTTTCGTCAATAACTTTTACACTTCCCTACACCTGTTTTCGTTATTCGGAACGAATTTCATTTTACTCATAAAATAATTCAAAACCCGCCCTTATACGTGAGGGTTATTGTGATAAAAATTCAAATAATCTTTTATTACATTTGGGGTATTTTTTTATTTTGGCCTTTAATCCTTAGAATTGCGTTGACCTTGTTACTTTCATAGATTTTATAAAATATTAGAGATGTGCCCGTTATGACTTTGGCCGACTAGTCGATTAGTAGGTGGTAAAAAGGCCGACTAGACAGCCGACTAATTGGCAGAGTCGATCACTTTTGGGGGTATACGTGACACTTCTTTTACAGCTGTTTCGCGCGTAAGTCGTAACCGACCCCTGCGAGCCTGTCGGAATCTGTTATTTATAGTTCGCATTGTTTCTTTTTTGCTTTTGTACGTATCAGAGCAGTGATTTTGTACAAAAAAAGTTGTTCATTAAAGTGAATCAAAGAACTTAATTAAAATTTAAACATGTAAAAAGAAAGTCTCGTGTATGGATTTTTTACGTTACTATCGCTTTTTTTTTTTGTTTTATGAGGCAGTTAGTGTTTAAGATTTTTCGAGAAGTTTTTTTTACTGTGCATAATGCAAACTTATTTCAATATGACTTACTTTGTTAATAAATAAATCTCATTCTTTTATTTAAATAAAAATAAATTATTATAAATGTTTATTCAAGATAAAAATATATTATGTTATTTGTCCGTTAATTAAATACTAATTTTATCTTATAAATGTCATAGACATGTTTTCTTTGCTTGTAAAATAATTTTAGAAGGTGATTATCAAAGGAAAGGTTGATTTGCTTTACATTTAATAATGTGTAAGACTAATTATAAAATAAAAATAATAATAAACAGTCAAGGTTTTTATTGAATGTAATTCCCTCTACATACATTTTACTGGAAAATACATAAAAAAGTAAGAAGCCGGATAGTCGGCGCTTTTTACCGACTAGTTGCCGACTAATCGTCGACTACGATAGTAGCCGGATAGTCGTCTTTACCGTCTAGTCGTGCTGGCACATCTGGAGAGGGTATCAGCACTATCAGATTTGGACAGTATAGCACGAAACGCGGTTTGATCACAGACATTGTAATGATTTATATTAATTTGTCAATATAGTTATTATTATAGTTATATATTGAACTGAATTCAATTAAAATTAAGTCATCTAAAAGTAATAAGGTTGATATCGATTGGATTTCTCTACATTATATGAATCACAGAAAATGTACTGTTAGAAAACATTACCAGACTATCGTTCACGAAATTAGGCTATATTATATCAACCTATATATCAATAGAGTATTATTATATATATAAATAAAATGACATAGGTGTACGGTTGTACGTTTATCACTGAAAAAAAAATTAATGGATAAATTTCAATAAAAAAAAATAGTTTTATTTCTTTCATACTTGAGTATTACGTAAAAATGATCACCATATATAGTTTACTAACATTTTAAGAGACCTGGCTTTTATAAGCACTACGCCTTCACCGACGTGTGAGTGAGGCAAACAGTGTGGTGCGCATGTGCAGGAAGGAGAAAATAAACGAATAAAATTATTTACAAAGAGACTTTCTGAGCAAAGTATATTTTTGATTTAATTTTTTTTTTATGTTTTTTTGTCTCTATAGATGAAATATATTTTTAAGATAAAAAACAATGCAGACGCAGTCGCCGGTATCAGCTATTATAAAGTTTAAAAAAGCATTTACTAATGGGTGGATTCCGGTACGTGCACTTGAGAGTAAGTCTCTTTTAGGTTTTAGATAAGATAAAGTTGTATTCAAATGCTAAACATTAAACCTAAAAGTGAATTAAAATGTTCTTATTCGTGTATATTGTATGTTTTAACCGTAACCTTTATTACGGACAAGTATTACTGCTGGAACATACTACAATGATTTACACTTTTTAATTCCATAAAATAACCCGTGCATAGATCTTAATGGAACAGGAAAATACAGGGAAAAAATGTTACCTTCCAAATTTAATTAGGTTATATATATATATATATATATATTGATTTTATCTCAATAGGCAGTATGCTAACACTTGATCCAACAATGTCAGGTCTACGCTATTACTTATATAATAACTAGCTACTGCCCGCAACTTCGTACGCGTGCAATAGTTACTTTGGGCTAACACGCAGTGGAAGCTCTCAAAAGGAAAAAAAACCCCGATTTTGAAACATTCTTCATTAGTGCTCCGCTCCTATTGGTCTTAGCATGATGCTATCTAGTCTATAGCCTTCGTCGCAATTATCGACGAAGGCTATAGACTAGATATCATCATGCTAAGAGCTCAATATATAAGAGCTCATAGCTCAATAGCTATCTAACTCTTAAAGAAGTTTTCAAATCGGACTAGTAGTTTCTGAGATTAGCGCATTCAACTAAACAAACCCTTCAGTTTTATAATATTAGTATAGATTACTACTCTTCTCTCGTACTTAACTCGAGAAGTCAATCAAATTACAATAACTTTTGATAGAGTGGACCGATTTTAATGAAACAAAGACTAAGTTACTACTGAGGATACGCTGCTTTATGAAAATTTACATTCTTATTTTATATATAGATAAGTGTTACAAGTAATAAAACCACGATACGTCCATTTTGTACTATGTATTAATTCGTATATTACTATATAGTAATAACCCACTTCAATCGTGACAATAATAACAGATCTATATTTATTATGATTTTAAACTACTAATGTTCTGTAATATTGTTAGCAAGCTGTTAATTAACGTGTAGGAGCGATTAGCTAGCAAGGAACAATAAAACATGGTGCGCGGACGGAATGACATATATTGAAGGAAAGAAGAAGTTACATCTGATATAATAATAAAGATAGTGGTTGCGCCGCTTTATGTATGTTTGTTTGTATTAAATCGCGTCACTTTGAAGCCCGACCAATTAATTGCGATCAGGTCACGCCATCTATCTAGCCCAATCATCCTTTCCTGGCACATGCTAATTCGGTAGCGTGAAGCTCGCGCCGTTAGTTTCGATTGCGGCCACCAGTGTTCGACTGTTGCCGCCATTGTGTTACTTCGTCTGCTATCGTCGAGTAGTTTACGCGGCTCGCACAGTGTTGTTGTGTCGTACCGCGCCGAGCCGCGCCGCATGCTAACATTTTGGGTTTCTGCATGGTTGAGTGAGAAATAAACGCATCGCTACATACGTGCCGACATACATTATAAACAATAAGTGTTGTGTGAGAGAAGACTCGGTAGAGAGAAACACCTAGCCGGCTAGCCACGTGGAGACTGCATCGCCGCGAGGTATGTGCCAAGTTTCCTTCCTACCTTGTCCCTAATCGTAACTGATCGCAATAGTTGAATATCAAATATAGCACTCCCGCATATACAGTCCACTTAAATTGAACATAGACACCCCCCGATCCCGCTCCCCATCGTCACCAGATAGTGTTGCCAGAGAGTGCAACAGACAATATGATGAGGTTGCGTTCACATTCCAACAAATGTAATAAATTTAAAATGCACTACACTGATTGCTATTCATTTTTAATTTCGTTTCACCTTTTGTTCGCTTTCCGATCCGCCATTTTTTGAATGAAAAAAGAAACTAAGCAACGTTTAAATCAGTTTTGCAATTTATAAAAGTCTTCAAGTGAAGATTGATTATACAAAATTTATTCAGAGTGAATTCTTTCAAATTGTCTTGGTCCATTGTGTATCTATTGTGTACTTGTGCGGGTAGAATTATTATACTTTAATTTATGTGCAAACATTAGCATGAAATAAAACATAAAGATAACCGCAATTACCTTTTCTTTGTTTAAAGCTCGAGCAGGCAGTCGGCAAGTTCAAATGGAAAGTGCTAACAGAACTCATCAACGTTAGTCTAAAACTAATCACTTTCATTAGTCCCATTGAGCACTAACTTGTGCTGACACTAATCACTCTCGACGCGATTGGAATCCACTTTGTGATAATTTCGTTTAACGACTACGTGACTTTTGTCGTATGATAACTGTAATATTTATTGTATTAGAATTAACACGGTGTGATGTCGAGAAATTAATTTCAATATGAATTAACTTAAACATTGTTCATATGCTTCATAATAACATCGGGTTTTTATAAATTTATTTCGTTAAATTGTTGCGTGAAACTCAGCCAGGATCCAGCAGTAAATATGTATTAAATAAGACTTTTCATTTATACAAATCTGTGCTAAAAAAACACCTTTAAAATGGATTTAGTCATAAGGACTGCCAGCAGAAGTGAAAACACAAAACATTGGAATAACTGTGTTCCATTTAAATTTTTAAATCAATTACAGTCAGAATTATCTAGTTTCATAATTTGTAAATTTAAATTATTAACATTAGTTTGATTTTCACATATATTAGAATTCCGAGCAATATACATTTTTATAGCTTATTAATTAATCAAGCATACGATGCGCTGCACAGGCTCAATATAAAATAACAATATTATATGTACACAGGCCGCTACACTGTTCTAACGCATGCGCATGACTTTACGACCATGTCGAGGTCATCGGTGACCAAAAATACGCGACTAAAGATGTTTTGACTTCAATAATTTTGTACAACACACGAGCAGAGTAGCGGGCACAGTACATATAAATTCTTGAGAGTATAACCAGCTGTATTGAACATTTAATACTATTCTTATTACATAAATTATGTTCAACGTAATTCGACCCGCTCAGAGATAACTTAATCTACCGAGTGCGTGACTTTTGACTTATCGAATGAACATTCCAATACAATAAATACGCCGACGGAGAGAAGAGAATTTATTCCACCGCGAATACGTCGTGAGGAGGGTATAAAATACGCCGTTTGAATATAGAATAATGTTTTGAATACGCACTTGATTTAAACAAATGCTCGCAGCGATGAGCACGCTTTGTCTCTGCCTCGTGGGGCGAATGAGGTTGTTACTTTTTTCAAGCATATAAAGGGCTTTTATACAGGTAGGATTTTTGAGATGGAGCAATAAAGGTGAATATCTATTCTAGATACAAGAAAACGTTCCTAGGAGAGTGCTCATAACTTTTCGATACATTTCGACCTTCATTCAGGGATTTTGTAAAAATGTACGATTAGAAAAAAAACCGAACAATTTACAAAAAACTTGTTTCGATTTTAATCGATCTCATCTCTTATAAGGATTAAAATACAACTGGACTTTTTGAAGTGTGAGTAGTTCTGATTCACGTCAGGAATCTTAAAAATCGTTTTTCCACACTACTAAAATTGAGTTATAATATTATGTTACTTACATTCACGACATTAGTCGTAATTAGGTTTTGGTAAATATTTTCGATGAAGAGACACGAAAATACTTCAGTTTTATTATAGTTTTAATAAGATAGATACTGCGATAGTTTTCGTAGTAGAGTAGTATAGCAGGTCAATTAATGTACATTGGGCTATATTTCGCTTCAAGGTTACACGTCTGTTTTATTTTTACCTTCCCTCGATTCCCGACATCACGCGTCGGGGCCACGGCTCGTCCGTCATATTATTTCATTTTCGTTTTGCGTGCTTTCCGATCTACACTTTTATTAACGATGCTCCTCTCCTCTCAACATGATATTAGATAGCATATAAAATTCCTCGACAAATCTAATACATATAATAAGGATGTAAATCTAACGAGTCTGTACGTTTTAGATTTTTGGGATAAAAATTGTTGCAGGTATCTTGGAATAAGTAATAAAATACATTTCAATCATTTTTAGAAACGTCTGTCTGTTTGTTTGTTTTAACACGTATCACAGCTAAAGTACTGCGTTCGAGATAAAAAAAAGTATATGTGTACATATGTACACGCGTTAGAAGTTATACTTGTTTGGCGTAACAAGATAAAAATCTTTTCAAAAATTTTATCTTTCGCCTTATTCTACGTTTGTAGAAAAAACGCCACTAACAATAGAAAAAGGGTATTTAATACATTGAAAGTTGTAATACAAAGAAATACAAACAACAAATACAAAGAAATAAAATGTTGACTATAGCTAACTTCAGGGTGTTGGTTTTTCGTAACGGTGTGCGCGCGCATCGTAAAAATTTACTCTCATCACTTTTCCCTAAGGCACCAAAACAAGTATAACTTAAAAAAAAACATAAAGTATATCTTCGAGTAACATGTAATCTTGGTTTCATTAAAATCGGTTCACTCTGTCAAAAGTTATTGTAATTTTAATGACGACGCGACTTAAGTACGTTTAGATGATTTTATTAGCCATTGATTTTTACATTAGGTTCCACGCGAAAAGAGTCGTGAGCATAGCTAGTATACTATATAATACAACAA
This sequence comes from Antheraea yamamai, assembly GCA_036509395.1. NCBI lineage: Eukaryota > Metazoa > Arthropoda > Insecta > Lepidoptera > Saturniidae > Antheraea > Antheraea yamamai. The sequence goes on from AP028446.1 coordinate 4,384,506, forward strand.
TATCTATTTTAATCTGATTGCTAGTTCCAAACGTCAGCGCATTTACACAAACAAACAACGAAACGATTTCTTGAACTGTAAGTTTACTCTAAATAAGAGTTAATAAAAGTATTATATAAGGTTTTAAACTTTATGAACTATAGTCTCTCTTGGTTTGTTTCTTCGATGAAGTTTCAAAATAGCGTTGTTTTAAAGAAAGCACGTTTCACTGCTACGTCTGAGTGTTCGTTGTACAATAGTAAAACGTGACAGTACCTCCCGTGTGGCCACCCTCTGATTACCCCCTTACACTGCTAAATTAAAAACATTTGTATAAGCTAATCCGCTCTGGTTTATATACTTTAGAAATACGATTATCTTGAAATTCCAGAGTTTATCTTCATTTGTATACAGGAAGAGTTTTAATTTTTGTTTGTTTGTTTATGTATTTTTGATTATATTAGTGGTCGTCTTGTGATCGAAATTCAACCACAATGCATGATTGTTTTCAAATTTCAATATTACAGTGAAGTAACGAACTTTTTCCAATTTTTGTTGATTATATACTCCTAGAGCTTCCCAACTAACAAAAAGAAACAAAGAGAATCGGTTGAGACACGGAGAAGAAAGATGCACTTCATTGATTTGTCACTCTCTATTTTTATTATATCATAAAGAAAGTTTAAAATGTTCGTAGTTAAGATTTTATGTTAATCGATTGTCTTTGACAATGTGTTACTTCTATCTTTCTATTAATAATTTCTAACTTATCCTCATTTCCATTCAACTAGCGATTTGCCCCGGTTTCACACGGATGGTATGTACTAATATGACGTCATAAATGTGCAAACGATTTAGACACATCTGATAACTGATACCTCATTTGGCACTTTAATGTTTATAGTTCACAAAGTCAAAGAAAATTGTAAGTCTCCTCAGACAAAATACTTTTAGTGTTTGTTGCGCGTTTTTTTAAATCTATAATATCTTCTAAGATATGTATTGAAACCTTATGCTGTAAAGGACAGTTTTTAACTGCATTAAAAGTCCTACGTAACTGATATACTTCATCAGATAAGAATTAATATTGTATCGGTTAATATAGCCCCTTACTTTTAATAATATGTAAAAGACAAAATTCATTATTTTGGTTGGTCCTTACTGGATAGAAAAATACCGTCGTGGACTGTTCCAAAGCCTTCTCAAAATGTTGAAATAGCGTTAGCAATGTAAGTGCCGAAAAAATTTTTTTGTACTTTATAGTAATTTAATACTATAATTACTTTATATATATATATAAATAGCGTGTTCGGACACTGCATCGATGGACGTAAGCTCGAATCCCAGCAACAGCTTCGGAAGCTTTCGCTGAAGGAAAACCATCAGCCGCGATTAACGATTTGGTTTTATATTATAAAATATTGAAGTAGAAAGTACTGGGTAGTAACTATGAACTGGCTTAAAAAATCCAATTGAAATCAAAAGAGCACATTAAAATATTACTAGATTTTAGATACGTCATATGACAGTAAGTAGAATTAGTTTTGTGTAAAAATAATGGGTTATTGTACTGTATAGTGAATTGATGTTTTAATATTTGAATTATTAAATTATTTAGACTGTCTAATAGAGTTATACGAGCTAGTTTAAAACAGACTCGTGCAAGTTTATCCGAGTGTTGAGTGTGTCGCTTCCCACTCGAGTTGTGAAGAGAGGTGTTTGCACGTGGAGGACTAATGATGTAGATACTTGTGTATAGTATTACATCTGTCTCTAAATATATATAAATTTTCTAATAAAATTATACGATATAATTAATGGTAGGAAAAGATAAATATTTTTTATCTACAAATATGGATTAGTATTGGTGATTCTTAAAAACCAAAATATATTTTTTCAAGTGAAAACTTTTTTAGCCGCATTGAAAGATTTATGATGAGGGAAACACTTATGGTTTCGTGTTACCTATGACCTCGACATGCTCGTGACTTATTGCGCTTGTTGAAGTGAAAACTTCTTCAGCTGCTGTCAGCGATTCTTGGTTGAGGAAAAATTAATGGTTTCGCGTCACCGATTACCTCGACATGATAATGACCAGATTAGCGACGCGTAGTATAACGGCCTCTGTAAACGTAATATTTATATTTTATATTGAGCATGCGCAGCCCCATCATGTTTGATTAATTATCAAATTGTATAAAAGTGTACATTACTCGGAGTGCCAATAGATTGGAATATCAGTTTAATGATAATAATTTGAATTGACAAATTATGAAACTCAAATAATTCAGAATTGACTTAAAAATTCAAAAAAGAACACAGTTAGTCCATTGTTTTAAGTTTTCACTTTTGTCATTAGTCCTTATTCTTGACCAAACTATTCACACAACAACTCATGTATGTATGAATAGCTTAGCTTAGGTTAGCTCAGATAGGTCGCGACTTGCATGTATCAGGCAACAGCCCAAGCCGAGGTGTACCGTACACCCTTGAGCTAGTTGTCAAATAAAATTGGCTGAGTGCCTTTAGCGCTCGCCTTAGTAGTCCGGTGAAACTGTTAAAACCTCGCTAGATCAATAGAATAGTCTATTCGAAAAAAAAAAACGTTAGCCCTTATAACTGTCTGGTTTTTTTTTAATTCTTTAGGTTAATTGTCTTTAAATCATTATGAATATCACCCATCAAACTAGGGGCTTGCTTATACTTCTTGTGAGCTTTGATCTAGTATATTATATCCTTCCAAACAGATCAGTTTGTGACTTTATCTTACTTAGTGGTTAGTGTGTTCAGACACCGTTATGAACGACATAAGTTCGAATCCCTGCGATGTACTTGGGATCCAGTCCTCTTGTAGGTTTAGCATGCTTATTATTTCAGCGCGCATCGTCACTTAACATCAGCGAAAGTTATGATCGTATGAACGTATGTTCAAAATCAAAATCTTATGCAATTGAGGCATTGAGAAGGCACTTAGAACGTCAAAGCTACCACCGGTTCGCGAAAAACAACACAGTCATCGAGAATAACTGGCAAGAAAATCGATCTGGTTTATATTTTCACAAAATGTATTTTTACAAAAACATAGATACATAGGAACGTTACATCGCTTTTGATGGATGCATAGAGAGGGGCAGCATTTTCAGACATCACCATCGTTCACATATTGATCCACCCTATAATATGCCTTTAGACATTAAAACTCGCTTTGCATGGTGCTTGAACTGACTATCCGGCAAATCGGTAATGTGATTTGGGACTTCGTTATGTAACCTAACAATATTACCTTAAAACTGTTACTGGTCTTATGCCCGGTTTCTGAGGTACTTTAATTGTACTTTATCTTTTCAATAGCGTTATCGGTTCGATAACTTGTCAAATTGCGTTTCTGAACACACAATCATAGGATAAATGTCAGTAAAACTAAACGGGCCATTTGACAATTTATCTTATAGATAACTTTGTTGAGTCAATAACTATTGGTAGTTTAACCGATGCCTCAGAAACCGGGTATTAGTGAGCCTGAATCATGGAATGGCCAATTTGTTGTTGTTTCTAGTATTTAAATTATGTTGTAAATTATTACAAATTATCACCCAAAAATTTAAAAATCAAGTAATAACCATCGCTTCATATCAAATATCTTTATTATGTTATTTTTATTTACTATGGAACTACCCAAGCATCTACTTTCAGGCCTGTCTCGAGTTCTGCTGAGCCTTGATTTAGTGTATTATATATCAGATCAGATCAATAGTTTATTCTTATTTATTATGAACGCTATTTAACTATCCACGTTCAGACTTGCTTCGAATTCTGCGCGAAGAAAAAGAGAAGAAAGTATTCTTTGTTCCTTTAAATAATTAGGGAAACTGCAATTCTAAGTTGTTGGAAAATAAATATAATGATAATATACCTATAAGAATATATCTGTATACATACCCCCACTATATTTTTACATTTTTTTCTATTATCTGGTACCCTGACTTTGTTCTAGAGTGTATTGTTCACGAGAACTAGTTGTTTAACCTGAATTAATTACTAGTAATTTATATGAATTTTCGTACATAAAATAATCAGTTTAGTGGTTATTGAGATATAAGCGCACAGACGGACGGAGAGATGTATTCATTAAGAGATAGAGACATACTAAACTCACTGGGGCATTTAAAAATGTAATTAATTGGCTTTAGAATGCAGTGCAACTATTTGACATTTTAAAGAAAGCTAAAATGTTGAAAATTCCTATGATTCTTCGAAAATGTTTTTACTTAATAAACAAAACAACTTTGTCCTACCTTTTTTAGTGAAATTATAAATAGAGAGATGACTCCGCGTTGTCATGAAGTTAAGCGTAAAGTTCACTTTTAAGAGTAATTTCAACAAAATATATATTTACCACGAGATTTAAACTAAATAGGAGTTTGAACCGATGCAATTAATTAACATGCAAAGATTTGTATTAACTCTATTTGTTTGTTCATTTATATGTATATATTTTTCGTGAAATGAGGATTCTAATTTATGTTCGAATTTTGTATGCAATTATATTAAAAACTAGCTGACCCGTGCAACTTCGTCTGCACCAAATCGGTTATTACCGGTTTTAATTGTATTTTTAAACGCAAATAATCTTAAAAAACCTAAAACCCTATTGCAGCGTTATCCAGCACTTCCAATCGTGAATCCAAACTATCCAGGGACTCACTCAAACATATACCCTGTTGGTATGTGAGAAATCTTTTAAAATAAGCCTAGAATCTGTTCGCAGCATTACCTAAAGTAGTGTCATCAAAGTTAAGATCAAAACTAACTTACATATATTGCCGATAAATGTCTTCCCAGTACCCCTTGTAACTTCATCACGTAACATACTGTAAAAGTTGAACTTTATCTACATTAAATTTCCATTTTGTTTTAGTGGTTTGTTTTATAAGAATTTGTAAAGTATACGTGAAATCTGCATTCAATTTTAATTTGGTCACATTTATTTTACTTTTGACATACAAACCACCTTTTTTACTGAGATACTGAACTTGGGATAATATACCTTTCTAACAGTGAAAGAATTTTTGAAATCGGACCAGTAGTAGGTACCAAGCATTCCTCGAAAACAAAACTTTACCACTCATTATAATATTAGTATAAATACAACATAGTAACTGCAAACAGTAGTCCGGTGAAGCTGTTAAGACCTTGCTAGGTCAATAGCGTGGTCAGTTCGAGAAAAAAAAATACTGCATACACCTCAACTGATTTATTTTAATCTTAGATTCACAAACCTGAACCCAACTACTTCAAGACTCAACAACATTTAGAAAACTAATTTTATCAAATATCGAAACAACACACGTACTGATAGAACTCTAGTTGAGATTCATCTTCTACAATGCAATGTAACTATTATCTAGGTTTATGTTTTAGGAAATAATCTTGTCACCTTTGTTTAGCAAACATTTTTTATACAATAAAATAAATGTAACAACATATAAGTGACAGTTTCGTTTACACGTATTTTTTTCCATATGTGGTTAATAATTACGCACAGAAATGTCATATAGCCGTAGCTCAGTTATAACGTACTGGACATTATATGGTCCGCCGAAGCCGACAGTTCGAATCCCGGCGATCTTTTTTTTGGTATTTTTTTTAAAGTAGCTTAGGGAAATATAGCTTATCTTTTTAGCTAATCTGTCTGCTGTATATAGCACAATGAAAATTTACCAAAATCCGTCAAAAATTTCATTAACTACAAATTTTTGACTTTCGTCCGTTATCCTGGAGAATCCCTTGCGTTTTATGAGATAAAAAGTATTCTAGATGTAACCTTGTAATATTAGTTATCACTGTGCCAAATTTCGTCAAAATTGGTTCAGTACTTTCAGAATGGTACGTGTTCAAAGGGATAGACAAACAGGCGGATCCTGGAGAATCCCTTGCGTTTTATGAGATAAAAAGTATCCTAGATGTAATCTCGTAATATTAGTTATCACTGTGCCAAGTTTCGTCAAAATCGGTTCAGTACTTTCAGAGTGATGCGTGTTCACAGGGACAGACAGACAGACAGACAGACAGACAGACAGACAAAAATTGTAAAAAGATTATTTTTGGCTTCTATATCGATAACAAAGTCTACCCCGATAAAAATTTTCAAAAAATATTTAATGTACAGATTTGACCTTGCTACAGTTTTATTATAGTATAGATGTCCTCGACTTCGATGGTGTTTATATTAGTTCTAATTACTCTTTTTTACCCGGGGTATAGTATGATGGATACTGTTATTTTTGTTTTCAAATATCTGTACATACCTATTTTAATGGCTATCAGTTATACGGTATAGAAGTTGATTTTCTGTAGCAGCTTCTAGTAAAGATTGATAGAACGATGCATAGGATAAACACACTCACCAAAAAGAAATACCATGTCTATGTAGCGTAAGCTAAGTACTTCAGAGTAATCGGCGAAATGGTTTTGGGTTTTATCTATCTGAGATATATAGGCTTTTAATCAGATCGTAGAGTATTTTATCCTTTTTAGCGGGCCCGACAGGCCCGGCAGACGTTGTCCCGTCCTGATTATAACAAAAATCCTTGACAAATTATATACCAAAACGTTTCTCATCAATCACTTTATTCACTGGTGAAAACCGCATGAAAATCCGTTGAGTATTTTTGAGTTTATTGCAAACAGACAGACAGACTGACAGATAGACGCGGTAGGCGACTTTATTTTATACTATGTAATGATATATTTTATCACTATCTTGTTTAATTATTCACGAATTCTCAATATCTTCTACGTCACTTAAATTCTCAAAATCGATTACAGTCTTTTAAACAATTTGCTTCTGTTTTCAACAAGATTTTATTTCACTATTACGATCAACAATATCACATTGTTTAAGTCGTTAGAAAATATTTCAGTACTAAATATAAACCTATTTTCTCAAAAGAATTACTCTGAAAGGTCTGTTTATCGAAGTTTGTTTTGATATTGTGTTTCACATTACGTAAAACACTGATGGAAATATTTCACTCAATTCTGTCTTTATTTATGAAAACCGGTGTTTACGTCTCAGCCTTTTTTTAATTCATTACCGATTCATGTCTGTCATTGGATGTGGAAAGCGGTGTTTTTTATCTATATTTACGAAATATGTAATTTTTGAAGTGAAAACTTCTTTAGACGCGTTGGGCGGTATTTTTGGCAGGAGATAAATTTATAATTTCTCGTCATGACATGCTACGTTAGCATGACAGGTTGTATTGCGTTTACGTGGCAAGTGCCAAACAAGCGACGCATATTATAGGGGCCTGTATATATGTAATATAGACATTTTGCATTTTACATCGTACGTTTGATTGATCAATAGGCTTTATAAAAAATATTGTTCCGAATAGCAATAGGTAAGAAAACCACACTAATGTTAATAATGTTAATACACAAACTATGAATTTATTATTCACACTATAAATAATATGAAAATTCAAAAGAGAACGCATTTACTTTATTGTTTTATGTTTTCACTTCTGTCGGCATTCTTATGACTGCCTCGCCTTTTTTCTTCTACACTTCTAGCTCAAACCTTGTCATACACATAGGAATAATACCTATTAAATATGTTTAGATACAACACCGAAATGTATAAAATATTTACGTTGTAACACTACATGATGTTTCTTTTCATACCTGACTGGTTCTAATGTATACCCTCTTTTGTTACAGATTCGTTTACGCATCAAAAAATGAACGAGCAACACAAATGGACGTTCCTAGACAAAATTTCAAGCAGAAGGTGGGTAATCTGATGTTGCGCTATACAATTTCTTTCTCAAGAATGAAATCATCATTTTTCCGATTGTACATTGAAAACGTATTAAATGTTGCAGAAAACTGGCGTATAAGAAAATGAGTGAAGATAAGGCATTCGAGTCACGTACGAACATGAGTCTAGGAATGTTTGCGACATTTGTTAAGACCCTAACAAATTTAAACAAAACCACTAACTCTACTTGAAATGTAGAACAGAAAAAAATGGGTCAGACATCCACTCATGTTGATTCTAACTATACATTTATAAACTACTCCGAAATCTACGATGATATTGATAATGAAAAAGATGCTTGTGCTGTTGCAGATGATCCTAAGTATCTAAGCAGCTTTGGAGTAACATTAGCTGTTCCAGAATGGGAAGCTATTTGTACAGCTATAATCCTGACACTTATCATTATTTCCACTGTAGTTGGAAATATTCTAGTAATACTCAGTGTATTTACATACAAGCCTCTAAGAATCGTCCAAAACTTTTTCATAGTATCCCTAGCCGTCGCGGATCTAACTGTAGCGATATTGGTTTTGCCACTTAACGTAGCCTATTCTATTCTCGGACAATGGGTGTTCGGAATTTACGTTTGCAAAATGTGGCTAACCTGTGACATAATGTGTTGTACCTCTTCCATTTTAAACCTTTGTGCAATCGCTCTTGATAGATATTGGGCCATAACAGACCCAATAAACTACGCACAAAAGAGAACTCTGGAAAGGGTGCTCTTTATGATTGGAGTAGTATGGATCTTATCCCTTGTTATTAGCTCGCCACCGTTATTGGGATGGAATGATTGGCCCGAAGTATTCGAACCCGATACACCTTGTCGCTTGACTTCTCAGCCAGGTTTTGTAATATTTTCATCTTCAGGATCTTTCTATATACCATTAGTGATAATGACTGTAGTATACTTCGAAATATATTTAGCTACAAAGAAGAGGCTTAGAGATAGGGCTAAAGCGACAAAAATTAGTACCATATCGAGTGGTCAAAATAAATTTCCAACTAAGGATAGTGATCAAAATGACCAGGATTCAGTCAGCTCTGAAGCGAACCATAATGAACATCAAGGTAGTACGCGTTTGGTATCAGATAATGAAAAGAAGAAACGGGTTAGAAAACTTACACCAAAAAAGAAACCAAAACGACGTTACTGGAGCAAAGATGATAAATCACATAACAAATTGATAATTCCAATATTATCAAATGAGAATTCTGTTACCGATATGGGAGAAAATCGCAACACGTCATCTGAAAGTAATTCTAAAGAAACACATGAAGATGATCTGATAGAAATTGCTGAATCGATCCCCGTAAAGCCACAGAAGCGTCAAAAGACGAACCAACAAAATACTGTTTACCAATTCATAGAAGAAAAGCAGCGGATATCTTTGACACGGGAACGTAGAGCCGCCAGGACTCTTGGCATCATAATGGGAGTATTCGTCGTGTGCTGGCTCCCTTTCTTCGTCATTTACCTGGTCATCCCTTTTTGTGTGAGCTGCTGTTTGTCCAACAAGTTTATAAATTTCATAACGTGGCTCGGATATGTAAATTCAGCGTTAAATCCTTTAATATACACCATTTTCAATATGGATTTCAGGCGAGCTTTCAAGAAATTACTTTGTATTAAAACGTAATTCGCGAACTGTGCCAAAGACTGTACGGTGTTTTGATGTAGATTATTAAGCTTAAGCCGCTGATTTGCTCAAATTACAAGATTTTGTAAACATTCATTGTAGGATTTTAGATTTAATAGTATAACTTAGCGTAAATCACGATTACCTATATGCGAAACAACTTCAATATTATCTTGTATTGTATTCATAACTTTTAACATCACTTTTTGTAACTTAAATCAATATAACTAAATGAAATAATCGAATCTAATAATACTCGTATATTATGTATGTGCGTGGCACAGTAGTGGAAGAATGTGGTGTGTAAATAATATGATTCTAGACATTGTATGAATTGATCGAATTTAATTTTAACTAATTATTAATACCAACGAAATCATTCGAATACTATGAATAACACTGTAGAAATATTATAACAAATTGTAAATACATATCTTTATCTAATGTATATAATGCATTAATGAGATAAATTAATCCATAGAATTATTGTTTAATAGCACTTATAATTAAAATGTTAACAAGTTTGTTTAAATCACTTAGAAGAGAATTATTTTGTAATTATATCCCTTTGAAATAATTTGAGCCCTTATTTAAAAGGGATATTAAATTAACAGTAAGGATACTTTTTCTTTTCCCTAAATTTTAATAAAAGATTGATCGAATATCTTTGTTTCTTTTATACTTAAAACTTTAACAATAAATATCTGATTTTGAAATAAGTATGGTGTTTGTTAATTAATGAAAATAACTCAAAGCTTAGTGTTAAAAGTTTGACTATATGTAACATATTTTATTTGACATTGGAAATCTGAACGTAGCTTTTTCTATACATTACTCTAATGTTAAAACTTAGGTAAACGATTGTCAGCAGGTTAGTAAAGATAGCCTTCAAATTGCCTCATTTACAGACTGTGAAGCGTATTTGATTATAGAACTACGATAGAATAAACTGTGAGATGTGTGAGATACGTTAAAGTCTACCTATTTTCTTAAGAAGGAATATTTTTGTAAAAAAATAAGTTGGTCAAAGCAAATTATATAATGATGATCACTTTCCTAAATAGATCACGAACACCACATGCTATTATATTCAAGGATTCAATAAAATTTACATTAGTAAGTACATTGTGTCAAAATATGTAATACTTAAACACTATATAATATTGTAGTTTACGGCAATGGTACCACGAGCACACCGAGTATGTCTATAGGTCTTTTTTAATACTTTATTTATATAGGTTTTAGTTCTTGACCTTGTCATCTGACGGTCAATGACGATGTGATCTAAGGTAGTAAACACGCTAAACCTAGATGGAGGTCGGTTCTCATTTAGTATTATAATTGAAAATTCTAATTAAGTATTATGGTTTCCTTATTTATTATTTAATTGTCAAATAGAAGATATATAATATGTCTTTACCTATGAAATTGCCGTTCTGCAGTACTGGCCATTTCAAATCAAAATAATTTTTGTTTGGCTAAGAATTCTAATTTCAAATTAATTTTATTTTGAAAACATGGAATTCTTTTTCCAAAAGTAGTCATTTGTTTATTGATTAGTGTTACATTTTCATCGCATTTCAATCTTTTTTGTCATCATGGATACGTTAAAAATTCGAGTAATTATGGAATATGAGTACCGTCGTGGCGGCAACGCGGCACAAGCGGCACGCAACATCAACGACGTTTACGGAGCTAACACTACAAACCCACGCACCACCTGTTATTGGTTTGCCCGCTTCCGTTCTGGGAATTTCGACCTGAAAAATGAACCTCGCGGTCGTCCGAAGACTTTGGTCGACCATGACGAATTAAAGGCGATTGTGGAAGCTGATGATACACAATCTACGGCTGAATTAGCAGCAGCTTTCGACGTTAGCGTCAAAACAATATTGGTCCATTTGCGTCAAATTGGCAAGATAAAAAAGCTTGACAAATGGGTGCCCCACGAACTCAATGATCGCCAGCGCGAAGTACGCGTCGAGACGTGCCTTGCACTGCTCAACAGACACACAAATGAAGGAATTTTGAACCCCATTGTTACCTGCGATGAAAAATGGATTCTGTTTGATAACCGCAAGTGCTCAGCAAGTTGGTTAGATCCTGGGTCAGCACCTAAACAATGCCTTAAACGAAAACTTACCCCTAGAAAAGTGATGGTCACTGTTTGGTGGTCTAGCGCCGGTGTGATTCATCACAGCTTCTTACCAGACGGGGTGAGCATTACTGCAGATGTGTACTGTGAAGAACTGAACACAATGATGGAGAAGCTGGCACATCTCCAACCAGCATTGGTCAATCGCTCGTCTCCGCTGCTACTGCACGACAACGCGCGACCTCATGCTGCACAGCAGACGGTCTCCAAGTTGCAAGAACTGGGGTTGGAAGTTCTCTGTCATCCGTCCTACTCACCAGACTTTGCGCCTACAGACTACTACTTTTTCCAGAATTTGGATAACTCCTTGGCGGGAAAAAAATTCAATACCCGAGAGGCAGTACAAAATGCCTTTGAAGAGTTTGTTGCCTCCCGTCCAGCTGATTTCTTTAAGAAGGGCATCAATAAACTGCCACTGCGTTGGCAAAGATGCATTGATTGCATGGGTGATTACTTCGATTAATACAAATAAAAAATACATGAAAAAAATTCGTTTAAATTTTTTCATACAAAACGGCAATTTCATAGGTAAAAACCTAATATATAAGACCTAGCAAAACAGAAGTGCCACTATTTTTTTGCATGACAGAATAGAGAAGGCTGGTTCCTAAAACGTCAAAAAGAAATCTTATGAAGATGGATTGATTAGTTGTGCATAAAATACAATTTTAGTTTCGATTTGCTAATCCAGTTTCACTCGCATCGAAGTGAAGCACCACATTTTACTATCAAATTACACGACGCCATGGAAGATACAATCAACATAAAGCGATATAAAAACAATATTCCCTCTATAAAACGATTCATGATATCGTAATTTAAGGACTTGTAAACACATCGTAACCCCAGCCAAATTACAATAAAGTTAGCGAAAAACACATTCCTGTGCTTTAGTTTAGTTTCGTGTTTCAATTTCTCTTTATTTAGATTGTTTGTACAAAATGGATACTGATGTAGATTTTTAAATATGATTCTTGTGCATAACGACGTTCTTATAAATTTTATTTAAAATTTCGACCGCAAAAAGGCAAAACCTCATTATGACCATTATGAACCCTATATATTAGGTCTTTACCTATGAAATTGCCGTTTTGTATGAAAAAAATTAAACGATTTTTTTTCATGTATTTTTTATTTGTATTAATCGAAGTAATCACCCATGCAATCAATGCATCTTTGCCAATGCAGTGGCAGTTTATTGATTCCCTTCTTAAAGAAATCAGCTGGACGGGAGGCAACAAATTCTTCAAAGGCATTTTGTACTGCCTCTCGGGTATTGAATTTATTTCCCGCTAAGGAGTTATCCAAATTCTGGCAAAAGTAGTAGTCTGTAGGCGCAAGGTCTGGTGAGTAGGGCGGATGACGGAGAACTTCCAACCCCAGTTCTTGCAACTTGGAGACCGTCTGCTGTGCAGTATGAGGTCGCGCGTTGTCGTGCAGGAGCAGCGGAGACGAACGATTGACCAATGCCGGTTGAAGATGTGCCAGCTTCTCCATCATTGTGTTCAGTTCTTCAAAGTACACATCTGCAGTAATGCTCACCCCGTTTGGTAAGAAGCTGTGATGAATCACACCGGCGCTAGACCACCAAACAGTGACCATCACTTTTCTAGGGGTAAGTTTTTGTTTAGGGCATTGTTTAGGTGCTGTACCAGGATCCAACCAACTTGCTGAGCGCTTGCGATTATCAAACAGAATCCATTTTTCATCGCAGGTAACAATGCGGTTCAAAATTCCTTCATTTGTGTGTCTGTTGAGCAGTGCAGGGCACGTCTCGACGCGTACTTCGCGTTGGCGATTATTGAGTTCGTGGGGCACCCATTTGTCAAGCTTTTTTACCTTGCCAATTTGACGCAAATGAACCAATATTGTTTTGACACTAATGTTGAAAGCTGCTGCTAATTCAGCCGTAGATTGTGTATCATCAGCCTCCACAATCGCCTTTAATTCGTCATTCTCGACCAAAGTCTTCGGATGACCGCGAGGTTCATTTTTCAGGTTGAAATTCCCAGAACGGAAGCGAGCAAACCAATAACAGGTGGTGCGTTGGTGTGTAGTGTTAGCTCCGTAAACGTCGTTGATGTTTTGTGCCGCTTGTGCCGCGTTGCTGCCACGACGGTGCTCATATTCCATAATTACTCGAATTTTTAACGTATCCATGATGACAAAAAAGATTGAAATGCGATGAAAATGTAACACTAATCAATAAACAAATGACTACTTTTGGAAAAAGAATTTCATGTTTTTAAAATAAAATTAATTTAAAAATTAGAATTCTTAGCCACAAAAATTATTTTGATTTGAAATGGCCAGTACTGCAGAACGGCAATTTCATAGGTAAAGATCTATTATAAATTTTCTACTATCGTTTTGCTCTTGATAATTATTTCGTATATATTTATTTCAAAGGTTCAAAAATGCTAACAGTATTACAGACGATTCTGATATTTACTGAGTGACTATGGCTCATAAGATTGGAGCCCTTGGTTGTAATAAGAAAGGAGATTAGTGCAAAAAGTCTATTCAACATTGAGGCCGGAATAACAAGATGAAAGCTCTCAAAGCGGTCGTGTCGCATGAAGGAAAACATTTAACGTAAACGAGGGTACGTATAATGTAATGGTGATTTCATACAGGACGTTGTTTCATAAAATGGACCGGCAGGCTGCGCCGGCTAGAAAACAGCGGGAGACGACGCGTCGCGCGGCGAATGAACTAGCTATTGCTTACAATATATGTTACAGTACAACTACAGCTTTGGTATTTAAAGTAAAATGCTACATACAAAGGTATAAAGGTCTGACAACCTTTTATCATTCTTGATTACGCTTCTGACTGAATTATAATGATGGACACGTATAAAAAACACTATAAGATCCTAATACAGCTTTTTGTTGCGACATCTAGACCGATCATATTTTTTATTTAAGAGAACTCAAACGTGTATTGTTAGTAGAGCTCATAGTAATATTGGAATGAAATATCCCCAAACACCAAAGAACTAAAATAAATAACTATTACGAACTTAGCAACGAATTAACTAGAAATGACTATATAAGCTGGTTATATGCGGTAGAAGTGGGAGTGATTGGTGTACCAGCAAAATCACTATATAACCTATTAAAATATGTAGGTTCCACAAAGGCACCCATAAATTAATCTTTGAAACAAATACCTAAAGCGATCTTAATGTGTTATTTTTAGTAAAACCGAGAGAGGCATTCTGACAGTGGACCTGAGCGTTAATGTGCATCGATAGAGGTTCCTTAAAGCTAAACTTAGGTCATAAATCTCATGCACTATTCAGAGTTCCTCACCCTGCAACTCGATAAACCCGGGATCCACGTGGTAAATCCATGGAATGTTAGGAACTTCGTCTTTCTACAATTTTACTCAAATCAAACTATTTGAGTTTGAACTCTGTTATTGTTACTCGTAGCTGAAACTGTAACATTTGGTTTTAACAACAGTCAAATAATAGTCCTTAACATATTATAAGTAATTTAAGTAATTATGATAAAAAAAACTCCGAGTTTAGAACAGAATTTCAGAAAGATAAAGAAGAAAAATTCAATAGTCAAAAGTCAATAGGTAATTATAGGCGGTAGAGCCACGCTGAAGTTATTACTGGTTTCAGCATGAATGGGTCGGCTCGCCCGGGATAGTACCACCCTCTCGCAGAAATCCGACGTGAAGTAACAGTGCTTGCATTGTTGCGTTTCGTTCGGTCAGTGAGAGGGCCGGATAAACCAACTCCCCTCCCTTACCCCTTCCGAACTCCGCTCCCCACTACCCCTCCCCCAAACACAGGATGGCAGCGCACTTGTGACTCTTCTGGTGTTGCAAGTGTGTATGGACGGTGGTGATCACTTAAAATTAGGTGACCCACCTGTACGTTTGCCTCCTATAATATAAAAAAAAAGTTTATTTAGAGCTAAAAACGTAGGGCATTTTTTGTAACTTTTAACGATGAATCCATATAGACATATTAATACAGTACTACCGCTTAAATTTATTGATACGTTCTCTAAATTAAATAACTATGTTATTCATTTCAATACTCTATACTAATAATTGAAGTGAACCTGAACCTCATAAAGGGTAGTATAACAGCTTAGACGGAAAATTTATTACCTCATTCGTTA
This sequence comes from Antheraea yamamai, assembly GCA_036509395.1. NCBI lineage: Eukaryota > Metazoa > Arthropoda > Insecta > Lepidoptera > Saturniidae > Antheraea > Antheraea yamamai. The sequence continues at coordinate 4,400,250 of AP028446.1, forward strand.
TTTCAGTGTCAACACAAAATATATACAATGTTCATGTCTTCTTGTAATTTAATGTAGTAATAGACCCTTTATTTTTATTAGTAATAAATTTTCAATTATACTTTTTTCTACAGATATCATGATATGTACATTCAGAACTATTAGAAGCTTAATACTTAGTTATTGTTTAAAAAAATAAGGATATCAATATTCCTGGATATTATTGTTTACTAGCTGTACCCGCAGGATAACACGCGTTTTTTTTTCTAAATTGTATTAAATAGATAAAAAAATGTGAGACCATGTACAATTATAGATATGCTCTTTAAAATCAATTGTAAGTATGACACGTACGCCACTTACAGTAACATGCAACGTATACATGAGATATATAAATACTAACAGTGTGTCAAATGAGGTTTATCATCAGCAACATATTTGAAACCTTAACCCACCATATAACTATCTCAGTGCTCATTTACACTGTATAAGGAACTAATGAAATAATGACATAAAGATGTTATTATAATGATATAATATGCCCATATTGTCAATAAGTAATACGTTTATTGTCTAATATCTTATTAGAAAGATCCCTTCTGTCTTCAAAATTACTATTAATAATTATAATGTTGAATTCTAGACAACGAATGAGCTGACGTCTTGAAATCTTGCATAAATATAAATCAAGATATAAAACTTTATATCTTTCAAAGCAGTTTTTAATATTCGACAATTTATATAATGGTCATTGAACTCGACACAATATTCTTATATGTTACTATGGTTACTGAGTTAGGTAGACGGAAGCTCAGTAAATAAAACAAAATGGCCGTCAAAATGTCCAAAAAAACAATATAATTCAAATTACATACATAGATAGATATATAAATTTCAATTATACTATTTTTTAAGCCCAGTACAACGCATGTCTTACGCACATGTTTACAGTGAACAACATATTTTTGCTAAATTTCATGCAGACGACGTCGCGGGTAACAGCTAGTCTAACATAAAATAACCTAAATTACTTCTTATAAGGTCAGCTAACTGCCAATGAAAGTCCCGTGAAAATCGGTCAAACCGATTTGGAGATAGTAATGTGGGCGAAGCCACGGCTAAGAGCTAGTCTAAATTAAAATAGGCTAAATTACTTTTTATAAGGTTCGCTATCTGCCAGTGAAAGTCCCGTGAAAATCGGTCCAACCGTTTTGGTAATAGCACAGCGAGCGATGCCACGGTTAACAGTTAGTCTAAATTAAAAGTAAATTTTCAAAAAAAAGTATTAACCGACTTCAATATCAATCAAAAACCCATAAGGCACTAAAAAGCGGAAAATAAATAGTTTATCAAATTAACCAAATTAAATAAAACATATGAATATGTGTGCTACCTAGAGATGTATTGGAAATCGGTGCCAACCGAAATTTCAAATTTGTTCCAGGTAGAAAAGTATTACAGAGACGCGAGAGTGAACTTAAACTTTTTGTAGCTATGTAGATGATACGATTTTCAGTTGGCACCGACTTCTAATATATCTCTAGGTAGCACACATATTCATATGTTTTATTTAATTTGGTTAATTTGATAAACTATTTATTTTCCGCTTTTTAGTGCCTTATGGGTTTTTGATTGATATTGAAGTCGGTTAATACTTTTTTTTGAAAATTTACTTTTATTTTTCCATTTTTTGTGTACATAAATATATTTTATTAGCAGTGCCCGCGAACTCCGTTCCGCCTTAAGTATATTAAAATATGCGCATTTTTGCGGTATGGTATCTATCGGTATGGTATGCGATATGATTTCAATTGGTTATACAATAAGTAACGTTTGGTACGAACGCAACCTTATCAATAATCCGCGATAGTTTTTTCTACCACCAACTCGGCTACCATCGCTTCACACATAATACACCTTAAGTAATGTAATTACAATGCTTGCGTCATGTTGCAACACAGCAACGAACATAAGCACAATAGGCTCCTAAGGATTGAAGAGTTTTTTTTATAATATTGGTGGCAAACGAACATACGGGTCACCTGATGGTAAGTGATCACATCCGCCCATGGACACCTGCGGCACGAGAGGAAACACAGATGCGTTGCCGGCCCTTAAGAAAGGAGTAGGCTCGTTTCTTGAAAATTTTCTTACTTTGTCACGGATCCCATAATCAGAACCTAACTAAACTCTCATCAAACTACCCTTGAAGTACGTCCTTTCCAATAAGAAATGAATCATCGAAATCAGCTAGCGTGATATTGAGTTATTCGTCTATTTGTCGTGTACATACTTAATGCAAATTTAAAACTTATACGGTTTTGCACTGGATGCCGTTGTCGGAACTGGACCAAATTAAAATTATGAGGTAAAAAAAATAAAAAAAAAAAAAAAAAAAAATACAGTCGAATTGATAACTCGTTTTTTTGAAGTCGGTTAAAAATAGATTAAATTACTCAACAGATTCTCATGTGGTTTTCGCCAGTAGATAAAGTGATTCCTGAGGAAGGTTTAGGTATATAATTTGTTAAGGTTTTTATTATCAGGGCTGGAAAAGGTCCGCCGGACCCTACTAGTTTTTATGTCATATCAGAATTGATTTTTAACATTATAAGGGCATATTTCAAGTAAATAAATTTCCATAATAGCTCCACGGATCATAATAGTAAGTATGTAAAGAGCTTGCGGTAACCGTTGATGATATTACGGCTGGAATTTCGCACATGTGTCGGAGAGCCGTGAAAGAATATTAGGTTGTTTCTCACAAATAATGTATCGATTACTTTTTTCACCACTCTTAAAAAGTATACTTATAAGTTGATCAGTTTATTTATCGAATGAATAACTTTATTACCCTTCTTAGTTCATACACTAGTGAACTATTCTTCCAACTATCCAGTGGCATTGTGTAGAATATAAGAATAAGCTCAATCTATACTAATATTATAAAGAGGTAAAGTTTGTGACGTGAGTTTGTGACGTTGTGACGTTGTGGCGTTGTAAGGGGTAATCTCAGGAACTATTGATCCGATTTGAATAATTCTTTCAGTATTATATAGCTCATTCATCGAGAATGGTTATAGGCTATATATCATCACGCTAAGCCCAATAGGAGATGGAATGTAATGGAATGGAATGGAATGGAATAGGAGCCCAGATGAAAACTGTTTCAAAATCGAAATGATTTTTTTCTTTTTGAGAGCTTCTGCTGTGTGTCAGCGATAGCCCAGAGTTGTAACTATTACTATGCGAGCGAAGTCGCGGACAGGGGCTATAATCTATATACTAATATTATAAAGAGGTAAAGTTTGTGAGTTTGTGACGTTGTAGGGGGTAATCTCAGGAACTACTAAACCGATTTTGAAAATTCTTTTTTTACCAATATAAAGCCACGATATTTATGAGTATCATAGGTTACATATCATCACGCTAAGGGCAATAGGAGCGGAGCACAGATGAAAAATGTTTCAAAATCGAGATTTTTTTTTTGAGAGCTTCCGCTGCGTCTTAGCCCAAAATAACTATTCCACGCTACGAAGTCGCGAGCAAAAGCTATTAACTAATTATATTATCTATAATCTATACTAATATTATAAAGAGGTAAAGTTTGTGAGGTTGTAGGGGGTAATATCTGGGGAGTCGGAGAAAAATGGTCGAACGAAAACGTTTCTTACGAATGCTGCCTTAATTATGAGATATATATGATTGAGTTCTAGAGAAAAGTTGTAGCTTAATAATGCCTATTACCGCCCAACGAAGTGGGCACGGGTCGGCTAGTTAATATTATAAATACGAAAGTGAGTGTTTTTATACTATGGGGGCAAATGAACAGGTGGGTCACCTGATGGTAAGTGATTTTATTCACTTGTTACGCTTTCACCCCTTAACAACTTAAACGAACATTATGAAATTTTGCATACACGTTGACAGAGTATAGAAAATGATATAGCATACTCCATCTAGATAAAGTGTATTGTTCTGGAGCGACAGTGTTCGGACATAAATTGGTTGGGGAGTAATGCAAATTATTTTTGACACATTATATATAAATGAGATATAGGAGATGATTGGTCACCTGGCCACAATCCGCTCTCGCACTAGAACTTGTCCTTCTGCACTATACATATAGCGGCACGATACGAGAACAACAATATATGTGTTGTGCATTATTTGCAAGGCTGAGGTCTTATCATCGGCAACGGCGGCACAGAAGATTTAGGTAAGTGAACCTTTATGCTGTTATAAAATAATACTTTCATCATTTATTTTACCTCCAGCTAATTTATATAGTCCACTGCCTAGGTTAGATACCCCCGCCCGGGTGGGTGTGGTGGTTCTTACCGCGGATAGGCTAAATCTATAATAATGTCTGAAGTAATAGTATAGAGAATAATAAAGTAATGTCTGGAATTAACTCATCTCTGTGCATCCATTAGAAACGTTTGTGACATTTACCTAATATATTCTATATTTGTTTGTAATTTTTTATTATTTGTTTGGTTGAACGAGCTAATCTCAGGAACTACCAGTCCGATTTGAGAAAACCTTTCAGTTTTAGATAGCTCATTTATCGAGGAAGGCTTTAGGCTACATATCATCACGATACGACCAATAGGAGTGGAGCACCAATGAAGAATGTTTCATAATCGGGTACATTTTGTTCCTTTTGAGAGATTTCGTTAGCGTTAGTGTTATATACGCTGCCATGGTAACGTGGTAAGTTTCTATCGCAATCATTTTCAAAGTTTATTTTGTTTTCCTATTCAAAAAGTTTATTCTACTTTAGTTTTATTTCCAATATTTTATTTGTAATCTATTACGTATTATAAAAATAAAGCTTGTGTATGTACAATTAAAATAATAACTTTTTGATGAATGGATATGGGTACAAATGACCAAAAAAAAATTTCTTTTATATTCCGTCTATATTTTTATATTTTGTCTGTTTGTTTGTTCATTCTGGGTTATCTCCAAAATGGCTGGACCTATTTTAACGATAATTTTACTGGCAGATAGCCGAAATTATAGCGGTTGACATATTCTATTTTATTTGTCCGCGGCTTCATCCGCATTGCTATTTCCAAAATGGTTGGACCGATTTTCACGGGGTATTCACTGGTAGAAAGCGGACCTCATAAAAAGTAATTTAGGTTTTTTATTCGTCTTCAGCCGCAGTAGAATATCCGTAATGCTTGAACTGATTTTCACGGGACTTTCACTGGCAGATAACTCACATTATAAGAAGTAATTTAGACTATTTTATTTTGTTACTCAATCTTAACTCTCAACTCTTAATTGGTTGGACCGACTTTCACGGGACTTTTACGGGCAATTAACTAGCGGGCTCGGAAGACGTTGTCCTGCCCCGATAATAAAAAGAAAACCTTGACAAATTATACCTAAACCTTCCCCATAAATCATTCTATCTACTGGTGAAAACGGCATGAAAATCCGATCTGTAGTTTTTGACTTTATCGCAAACAGATAAACAGACAGACCAGAGGACTTTGTTTTTAACCGACTTCGAAAAAAGAGGAGGTTACTATGTTCGGTTATATATTTTTTGATGTAGGTTAATCGATATTTTCGTCAAATGTAAACCGATTTTAATGATTCTTTTTTATTTGAATTGGTACACTATGTAGCGATGAACTGTGCATTTGTCCGTGTGAGATTGATCAAAAATATGTTGCAACCGCGTGAGACGTGTGCTTTACTGGGCTCCAAGAATAAATATACATTATTGAAAGTCATATATTTGTATGTAATATTGATTATATCATCTTTTTGGTCAATTTGGCGGCCATATTGTTTTATTTACCGCGTTTGCGTCTACATAACTCAGTGATTAAAGCAACGTATAAAAATAACTTAAGTATATCGACAATATGGGCATATTATATCTACATAATAAAAGATTTAAGACGTATTGTTCGATAATGTATAGCTCAAAATTTTCATTACTTTCTTATATAATCTAAGTGAGCACTGAGTGTGGTATATAGTAGGTTGAAGTTCCAGATATGTTGCTGATGATAATTACCATCCCATTCGATATACTATTAGTATTTATATATCTAATGTACACGTTACATGTTACAGTAGATGGCGTGCGTGTCGTAGTTACAAATGTTTTTAAAAAAGCATTTCTGTAATGTACACACCCACTCACGATTTGACATTTCTTTAATACATTTTAAAAAAGCGCGTGCGGAGCCGCGAGTAACAGCTAGTATTATATATATTTGTTAAAAAGATAAACCATATCGAGTTTCTTGCCGGTTCTTCTCGATGACTGGGTTGTTTTCCGAACCGGTGGTAGGCTTGACGTTCGTAAGTGCCTTCTTAGTGCCTAAATTGAATAAAGTGTTTCTGATTTGATTTGCAAGCAAGAGCTAGTAAAATATATTTAAAACCAAGAAAAATGTACATTATAACTGCCGTAGTTCTTTTAACGACGCACTGAAGCGCTTACTACTCAAAAAAGTTCTTATTGGCCTTTATAACATAATACATTTGTGATATTCAGTAGTAATGTAGAGTCTCGCTAAGCTTAAAAGCGAACTGACTCTCAATCTTAACTGCTGGTATACACTTAAATATGTTTGGCAGCAGATTTGCAAGGCAAATTGATTACTAATCAGGTGGGGTTTCTAAAGAAAGTTAAAATTTGGTGGTAAATATACCTTTTTTTTAAAAGTTGGTAGGTGGTAGAGCCACGCTGAAGCTATTACTGGTTTCAGCATGAATGGGTTGGCTCACCCGGGGTTGTACCACCCGACACACAGAAAACCGACGTGAAGTAATAGTGCTTGAATTGTTACGTTTCGTTCGGTCTTTGAGAGCGCCGGAGGCCCACCTCCCTTCCACTTCCCCCTTGACCACCCCCTGCCCCTCCCCCTAGACACAAACTGGCAACGCACTTGCGACTACCCTGGTGTTGAAAGTGTCTATGGACAGTGGTGATCAATTAACATCAGGTGACCCACCTTTTCGTTTGCCTGCCATACATATAAAAAAAGGTCCAAACTCGAATTTTTTTATCCACTAGCTGATTCAAGCGACTTCATCTGCGTTGTTTATTATCTCATTTTTTTGTTATATCTCAAAGCGATTATAAGGCAGTGTTTTCGACGAAAGCTCCCAGCCGGCTTGACTTTTTCGACACTACCAACAATTATGGTTATATTTGAACCAATTTTCACAGAAAAATCATGACAAATTATATATCTCAACCTTCCTCGTGAATCATGCTATCTATTAATGAAAATCCGCTAAGTAGATTTTGAATTTATCGCGAACAGACAGACAGATGCGGCGGAGGACTTTCTTTTATAATATGCAGTGATATTAGGTCTTTACCTATGAAATTGCCGTTTTGTATGAAAAAATTTAAACGATTTTTTTCATGTATTTTTTATTTGTATTAATCGAAGTAATCACCCATGCAATCAATGCATCTTTGCCAACGCAGTGTCAGTTTATTGATGCCCTTCTTAAAGAAATCAGCTGGACGGGAGGCAACAAATTCTTCAAAGGCATTTTGTACTGCCTCCCGGGTATTGAATTTTTTTCCCGCCAAGGAGTTATCCAAATTCTTGAAAAAGTAGTAGTCTGTAGGCGCAAGGTCTGGTGAGTAGGGCGGATGACGGAGAACTTCCAACCCCAGTTCTTGCAACTTGGAGACCGTCTGCTGTGCAGTATGAGGTCGCGCGTTGTCGTGCAGGAGCAGCGGAGACGAGCGATTGACCAATGCTTCTTCTTCACAGTACACATCTGCAGTAATGCTCACCCCGTTTGGTAAGAAGCTGTGATGAATCACACCGGCACTAGACCACCAAACAGTGACCATCACTTTTCTAGGGATAAGTTTTCGTTTAGGGCATTGTTTAGGTGCTGAACCAGGATCCAACCAACTTGCTGAGCACTTGCGGTTATCAAACAGAATCCATTTTTCATCGCAGGTAACAATGCGGTTCAAAATTCCTTCATTTGTGTATCTGTTAAGCAGTGCAAGGCAGGTCTCGACGCGTACTTCGCGCTGGCGATCATTGAGTTCGTGGGGCACCCATTTGTCAAGCTTTTTTACCTTGCCAATTTGACGCAAATAGACCAATATTGTTTTGACGCTAACGTCGAAAGCTGCTGCTAATTTAGCCGTAGATTGTATATCATCAGCTTCCACAATCGCTTTTAATTCGTCATTGTCGACCAAAGTCTTCGGACGACCGCGAGGTTCATTTTTCAGGTCAAAATTCCCAGAACGGAAGCGAGCAAACTAATAACAGGTGGTGCGTTGGTTTGTAGTGTTAGCTCCGTAAACGTCGTTAATGTTGCGTGCTGCTTGTGCCGCGTTGCTGCCACGACGGTACTCATATTCCATAATTACTCGAATTTTTAACGTATCCATGATGACAAAAAAAATTGAAATGCGATGAAAATGTAACACTAATCAATAAACAAATGACTACTTTTAGAAAAAGAATTCCATGTTTTTAAAATAAAATTAAATTGAAATTAGAATTCTTAGCCAAAAATAAATTATTTTGATTTGAAATGGCCAGTACTGCAGAACGGCAATTTCATAGGTAAAGACCTATTATAATATTAAAAAACCAAGATCAAACCCTTCATTTTCATAGTAAAACTTTATGTTATTTGAAACTTGTAGCCCCGCTCTCCCCTACATACCGGAGTTCGAACCTGGGGATATCGGATTAATATTCCACCGGTCACACTACTCGACCGCTATGACTCATTCTTAATTACATTAAGTACGTCTTACTTTAACTAAAATAACAAAATATAAATTTTTACCATCACAACATAAACACATTATATGAGTATAAACTTATACGATTCATTTAATAAAATCATGTACATAAAGATTTTATGAGAAAGTTATTACGGCATAAAATTCTCAGGCTAATAAATCAACTAAGGCAAAAGGAAGGAAATACAGAATTTCGTTTCCCGTATGTGATGCCTCCATATATATGATGCATGTTTCATTCCCTGTCGGTCGAGAAATCAAGTTAAATGTGAGAGAAAATATGTTTCAACTGTACATATAATGTTTATTAGTAAGTTACAATAAAAATCAGTACCACGTGTTTTCGTTACAATCACACTGTCAAGTCAATGCTTCTTTACTGACGCAAAATATTTTTTTTCTTCTATTAATTTGTTTCCTCCGGTATGTAATGAACTGTAACGCCGGAGCATAATCTGTTTATGTTTTTTTTAAACGTAAAAAGATATGGTTGGTGGGCCTTGCCTTACATTTATTGGCACCCAACCACGAGCCCCCGCCACGTCGCGCTGCCATTGGGAGAAAGCGACATAACGACAGTTGTACGCGAAAATATATAACACAAGTATCTCCCGATCGTTTGACGAATTCAGGTAAAAATAGTTAAAGTGGACAAAAACCCTATCTCGTACGTCTCAAGTCAACACGAAACACCAAGCAACTGTTAAAAAGATGTACCCAATCGAGTTTCTTGCCGGTTCTTCTCGATCACTGGGTTGTTTTCCGAACCGGTGATAGTTTTGACATACATAAGCGCCTTATTAGGGCCTAAACTAGATAAAGTATTTTTGATTTCATTTGATTGATTTGTGAATTCAGTGTCTGGGATACGGATTCACACCTCTGGCAAGGATCGATGGTGCCTTAACCGGATCAGCGATGAGATCATAACGCGTAAGCAGGTACGTCACAATATGTTCTTCCAATACACTTATCAATAACGATATTAATAAAAGACTAGAAGCGTTGTGGACAAAAGGCTGCGAAACATACTGGGAATATTCTTGCCACTGGCAACGGAACTTTATGGAGGCTAACTAAGCAAAATCCGTTGAAAAAACAATAAAACTAAATGAATATTTGTTATAACGATGTCCATCCTTACATACTATAAAAGGCAATACTTCTGTCTATTTATTAATTATTAAATTGTATAATTCACTTATAGCTTATCTTGGTCCGATTCGCGGTGTTAGATAACAGTCCAAGCCGAGATGTGCCGTGCACTCTTGTGCTAGATACCAAATAAAGTCGGCTGAGTGTCTTAAGCCCTCAACTTAATAGTCCGGTGAAGCTGTAAAGGCCTATCAGGCCAATGGTCAATTCGAAAAAAAACTGTTTATTAGCCTGCCTTAGAACTCTAAAACCGCTTAACAACATGATTATTAGCTTTTCCCCGCGGCTTTGTTTGTGTAAATGTAGAGTTGATATATCCCTCGGGAATAATAATATTCTTTTGGATAAAAAAGACCTTATTTTATGACCTAGGACATAGTCCATACATCTGTATCTAACAACACACTGCAAAATAATATGATGATTGGTTGAATAGTTTAAGCGTAACAAGCAAACAAATTTTAGCATTTATAATATTAATTACGATTTTTAATCATAGATTTATCCGTTCGTAAGGTTTTTATATACACGTTATTATATTATACCTAATATAGTATATACATTATATAGGTATCATGTGAAAAAAGTTATATGATTAAAATTAAATTTAGTTAACACAAAATGAGAATTAATACATTATATTGTAAGCTATTAAATGATAGCCAATATTGTAGGTGTGTAGGTGATTGATTACAAATAAATCAAAGGTACCTACTATAAATATAATCTATCTATCTATACATATAATAAAAATGAAGTGTCTGTATGTAATATCAAAATAACATTTTTTTACTGATTGGGTATGGAAGTATACACGCAACTGATAACAAAAATGCAATTTTTAAATTTTTTGTCGGTCTGTCTGTCTGTTTGTTCCAGCTAATCTCCGAAACGGCTGGACCGATTTTGACAGAAATTTCAGTGGCAGATAGCTGAAATTACAGCGGGTTACTTAGGATACTCTAAATTAAACTAGCTATTAACTGCGGCTTCGCCTGCAATGCTATCTCCAAAACAGTTGGACCGATTTTCACGGAACTTTTACCAGCAGATAGTGGACATCATAGTAAGTAATACAGTCTATTTTAATTTAGACTAGCTGTTTGTTAACCGTGGCTTCACCCGCAGTACGATCTCCAGAACGGTTCGATCGATCTTCACGAAATTGTCACTGTCAGATAGCTGACCTTATAAAAAGTAATACAAGCAATTTTAGTTTATACTAGCTGTTAACCGTGACTTCGTCCGCAGTACTATCTTCAAGACGGTTAGACTGGTCTTCACGAAATGTTCATTAACAGATTTCTGACCTTATAAAAAATAATTCAAGCAATTTTAGTTTATACTTGCTGTTAACCGTGGCTTCACCCGCAGTGCTATCTCCAAAACGGTTAAACCGGCTTTCACGAGACTTTCATGGGCAGATAGCTGACTTTACAAAAACTAATTTAGGCAATTTTAGTTTATACTAGCTGTTAACCGTGGCTTCACACACAGTACTTTCTCCTAAACGGTTAGACCGATTTTCTCGGGACTTTCACTGGCAGATAGCGGACCTTATAAAAAGTAATTGAGATTATTCTATTTTAGACTAGCTGTTACCCGCGACTTTGTCTGCATGAAATTTAGCAAGATTTCAACTCATTCTTTATTTTTAATAAGATAATTAATTATCAGGTTATTATTTACAATTCGACATTATAATTATTAATAACTTTAATGATATAGAGATCTTCCTAATAAGATCTTAGATTATAAACGTATTACGTAAAGAGTTCCATAATACAATTTCTTGCGGAACAGACAAGCGTTTATTTTTTGTGTAGTCACAAAATCTTAATTATAATAATGGTATATTAAATGTAATGTAAGTGTAAATCTTTATAATAATATTTTTAAGTTATTGTTTCATTAGTTCCTTATACAGTGTAGGTGAGCACTGAGGTAGTTATATGGTGAGTTAAGGTTCCAAATATGTTGCTGATGACTATCCTCTTTTGGCACGCTGTTAGTATTTATATATCTAATGTACACGTTACATGTTACTTTTAGTGGCGTGCGCGTCGTACTTACAATTATCTTTAAAGAGCATTTCTATAATTGTACATAGTCTCAGAATTTTCTAATTCTTTAATAAGATTTAAAAAACCGCGTGCGTAGCTGCGGGTACAGCTAGTCTTTAAATATAAACGACTAAAAAGCTAAATATAAAAGCATATCTTTTACGTAACATTTCAAAATAAAATGTTAAACGTGGCGTACAAATTTACAATATAATTAAATTTCGTCATCATATTAAAGTTCTTTATATACGGTATTCGTGGTAATAAACACTATATAAAAAACGGCCCTGTAATGAAGGTTAAAATATAAAATAAACAATGAGATATTTTAAAAAATTATGAAAAATCCTTTTAATCTTTCACTTTAAATGAGCGACTTCACGATCACAATTAGCATTATTATAGTTCAACAAAATTGTATTGTAATCCGTTCACTTGTACGTTAAACAGTTTTATTACTTCCACAACAAATAATCAAAACTTATTGCTTTCCATGGCAAAATACCCTCACAGAACTGTAATAAATTACAATAGATTTCTGTCAACGAATGTAATAAATCACATGACAGAACATTGATTCGGTTGACAGTCCGTGCCTTCTAAACAACAAGTATTTGTCTGTCATAGTTGTATCATAATCATTTAGATGAGAAAGAAAAAGACATTAGACGTCTAGACAGACATGCTGTCCCTAGACTGTATACACATAGTATAAAGTCATGGTTTATTTCTATAGAAAATTTAATTGCAATTGGCTCAGCGGTTTAAAGTTAAGAAACAATTTTGCGTCTTTCTTAAAATAATTTATAGATTTTAAGCAATTGATTACAATCTAACATAAAGTTTAATAACAATGTGCTTATAAGATTCATCATCAGCCGTAAGAGACCAACTGCAGGACCATAGATCCTGAATGAAGGTATGGGCATAATCACCACGCCAGCCCAAGATGTATTGGCGATTTTCTAACTCTGAGAAATCCACAGTTCTATGTTTTCCCACATACAGTAGTACTACAAACACATTTCTCAGGTTCAGGTTTCCTTCACCGACAGCTGATACTGTTACCAATTTAAGTTAGTAAATGTACCCGAATTCCGAAAAATTCATACATACCGGTTCGAACCTGTGGACATCGGAATGATATCCCACCAGTCAAACTACTAGATCGCCAAGATTTTTTTTTGTAGGATTGTAACATATTAAATCTAGAGGTAGAGCGGCTCTGGTATAGTTGCCGGAATTCGACTACAGAGAGCTTGACGACATATCTTCAACATAAAAGTGGTATTGAGGGTGGTATAAGTACAAAACCTTACCATCATACTAGGGTTCCATTAGGATAATATCTCTTATTGAAAGCTTCGGTTCATTCTTCTATTCGAACACATATTCAAACACGTTTCCACGGAGCCATCCCTCATTTCAAAACATACGTGTACTTTGAAAGAAAATTAAAAATAAAGTTATATAGTTCTATCGGGTAAGATTTTACGCTTAGTCGAGCAAAGACAAACGCGATTCGAGGCCAAAGGTGTAGCAACAATCTCTAATTTCCACGTCCAAGTTTTTCGTAAATATTTTCCTGCTCTTCGCTGTTTTTTGTTTGGACGCGTTTTGTTATTATTATTACAGTTGGCAATTACAATACACTGTCACAGAGAAAATTATATAAGTTTGTACAAACAAATTTACACACACACACACACACACAATAATTGTGTTACACACTTACAAAGTAATTATATAATTGTAAACGTTCCTTTACTGCTTTCTGATATAAATTATATTTCGTGCGGAACCCGGCTTCCTATTGACAATTGATTGAAAATACATTATTTGGATAAGTTACAATATTTTTGTACGATGTGTATCAATAAAATATTTTTGGTCTTTTGGTTAGTCAGTATCAAGAATTTGCGGCAGGTACTGGACGCAAGAATCTGTGTACGAACATTCGGTAGTCTGTTGGTAATATCGCTTTTAACAGCCCATTTTTTTTTTCTCTAACTGACTACAGTATTGAATTAATAAGGTCTTAACAGCATCACCTGACTACTTAACAAACTATAGTTAAGAGTAGTAAACTCTGTGCAAGTTGGAACAAAAGAAGCAACACCACAAAACCCATTTATGCTACAAAACATAGGTACCAGTGTTCCGAATCGAAGAGTATAGTTAGGAACACCTACCGGCATATGGGGCTTATAAAACCAGACCTCAAAAATAACAATCTAACATGACTGCTCTCACGACTACGATTATTTTGAAGTTGGTTATACATAACATAGCCAAAATAAAATCGCGACTTAAAGGCCACTATTGCCACTATTTCAGTTGTACTACCATTATATTATCGGTTTAACTCCTCTATAGCCTTTGCTATATTAAGTATCGATGGAGAATTTTTATAATTGCTTATTCCCGCGACTTCTTAACCTATCCCTCGGAACAGTATTTTTGGATAAAAGGTAGGTTAAGCCATTCTCTGTATCTCTCACTATGTTTATGCAAAATGTCATGATGACCGGTTGAAATAGTCAAGGTGTAAAAGCGTAACAAACAAACTCACATTCGTATTAATAATATTATAGGATTTTCTATAAAATTATATTTAAAATGGTTAAAAATTCTGTTAAATAGGTTATAGTTTTTAATCTTATGAAACGAGACTGTATGTAACGGGGACTAAAATGTGACACTGCCATCGTAAATGTAAAAAGTAAGTGTAATTAATGTTTCAGTGACGAATATATGAATCGAGAAGACAAAGACACAAACAAATGCTAGTTCTATACCTGCATGACGAAACTTCGGCTACTTATCACGCTAAAAGCTAACCTAAAAAAGAATTTCTGTAAAGGTGCAGAATAATATTCGCGCACTTTTGTTGCTTCAATAATAACTCGACATTAGCGTTTGCGAGTTCATTTGATGCCTGTAAAAACCACACGCTGCGATATCGTGCTGTGTCTATCGCCCCGGAGTCCAGTTTCTAACACCAATAATGTTTTCCCACACTTACATTTATTGCGACTATAGGCAAAACTTCGTGGCGTTACTCGCAGGTATGGCAGTGGCATAAGATTGGGTGGTTAATAAGAGATCGGAAACAGAGAAATGTTGCATTAATCATGTCGACTTTCATTAAATTACATTCACCCAAAGATCTTAGAAAAAATGTAACCACAATTATTTGTAAATAGAATTAATATATTTTATCAATTCATTTTAATAGTCAAGTTATAATCGTACTTACCTTGTTGACTTTGATTTTTTACGATCCATGTATCAAATTTTTCTTTATTTTACACAGTTAAAGTAAATAAATACGAAGGTCATTGCTATTTTAAATATAAATCGAATAAAATTTAACGCAACTGACTTGAAACGAGGAGCTGGAATCGTAAACTTTAATGGGTAGAAAACAAATTTATATTTTTACTACGCAATGAAACGTGATAATCACAAATCCGCTCCAACGAATGCGAAAGCAACTCTGTCTGTTTGTTTAATAAATTTTCACGACTAAGCCTCTGTACCGATTGCAACGATATCTGGCATAAAGAGATAGAGAAGAGAGAGAAGCTTGGGAACTGTAGGATGACAAAGGATACTTTTGACTCTTAATAGCAGACGAAGTCGCAGGATAAGATTATTATGCTATAAACCCAATTAACCCCTGGACTATTCAAAATCCATAAGGGACCTTATGGTGTACTGGTTAACAGTCTGTTAGTAGCATAAGTTTAAAAAATATCATATTTAGTACAAAATTTGAACAATAACAAATTATGTAATCTAAATTTATATTTTAAATTAAAATTTAAAAAATTGTATTGTCGGTCGAGCAGTTACCATAGTACTCACCAGAATAACAAAACAAACCCTGTAAAAAATTAACCAACTCTGTATATACTCAATTGCTAAATAAAAGTTTATATTTAATCTTACGGGGTGGGAGCACGACGGAACTCGTCGTATCTTAATAATCACCCAATAAAAGTTACCGTTTACTCGGATGATAAGTTTAATACAAGTCCTATTTACATACCACCATAAACCTTTTAACATTTATTTTAAATTCTATACAAAATTGTATAGGTTTATTTCAGGATTTTATTTCGTCTTTTATTGATCTATAAAAAGTCAGACAATAATATCGTTTTTTATGGAATCGATTCTGATGATGTTGTGATTGTTCACAGTTTATAGTCTAGGGGATTACTTCAATATAACTTTTGACTAGAAAACTATCAGGAAATATAGTTTGCACTTCCCTGTATTCGAACTCGATACAGGTATCACTGCATATTACAAAATAAAGCCCTTCACCGTGTCTGTCTGTCTGGCTATCCGTCTGTTCGCGATAAGCTCAAAAACTATTGAAAAGATTTTCATTAATAGATAGAGTTATTCACTGGGAAGGGATAGGCAATGGTATTATAACTAAAGATACGTTAATTACATGATATGTTGACAAAACAAATGTCACGATAACGCACACATACGTAGGTAACATAAGTAAGACGCCACGCTGTCTTAGATAAAATGTGGAAGTAAGATGGCATATCCTCAAAATCGGTGCTGAAAAAGAAATAGTTATATGTTGCTTAGATACGAAAGGATTGACGGGGTATTCGTCAAAAATGAACTAACTAGCGAAATTTTAACAAGGCGTTGTCGAAGTGCTTATGACGTATCTATATAGTTGTAAATAATATAATTGGGGTCATCATTAATCATGATTCATCTATTTATGTCCGGGCTAATTTTTAAAACGGCTGAATCGATTACAAGTTCACTTTTACTATCAATTAGAAAAATTTTCAGATCATCACTTAAGGGATAAGCAGTAATCATAACATTTAACAGAGGTAACTTAAAATCGATAAAAGATTTACAGAAGTTAAATAATGATCAAAATTACGATAAAAATAGGTGTGTGCTTATTCCACACGACTGATCTAAAATTTATATATATATATTTAAGTTTATACAGATTTACCTATTTTATATGCAAGTTAATAATGGTAATATTTATATATCTACAATGGTCACTTACAGAATATACATAATTGTTACTGCCATAGTTTTTTCCTTTATAATACATTTTAAATTTTGCCTCCTGTAAATATATTGTACTGAGATAAACACTGGAGCATAATAACTATACACCATTCAGTACCGACCCGAGCGCAGTTAATGTCGAATAGAGCCGAGTAAACCCGAGTCAGCATCACCTACCCGATCATTACGTATTACTTTCGTTCACTGTTCAGAACGCCTATAGAAATTTTCACTTCTAAAATAAAAATAAAGTTAACAATAAATCCGAATAAAATATATATTTTCCGTGTAACGCCAAATTTATTTTTATGAGAACGAGTTAGTACTTCAATAAAATAATCCTATATATATTAGTAATTTTCTTTGAACATATTTCTACCATCCATGTTTCTGAAAGTGAGCCCTGGGTTAAAAAATTCTCTAATTTATGTCTTCCAAGGTATATGTATTATTCACTTATTTCCCCAAAGATCTCAAGTATTTACTTATGTTCCATTAAAAATGTTTGTTTTAGTTTTATTTAGTTTCATGGAAGAGTGGCTTGTTTTACTATTGGGATCCTAAACCAACATAATTGACATAATAATTCAGCAAAAGTGGACATTAGGCCGCTTCTAATCTCTGGTTTAAAAGTTTGAACATACAAAAGCACTCAAGTTAAACTACACACGTAACGAAACATAAATTACGTTTACATCTAAGAGTGTGATGTTGCATTAAACATTAAAATTATTCACAAAAAGTTATTAAAAATGTATTTCGTGGTGGACGTTGGAGGCGGTAGTATATAAGTTTGACGTCAATATTAAATGACATTCTCCTTGTCATTTAATCGATCAGTAACTCAATACCAATGAAGTGAGTGAAATGAAGTAAGACTTTTGATAGAGTGAACCGATTTTAATGAAACCAAGATTAAATGTTACTCGAGGATGTGTTTTTCTTGATATGGTTTTAAGAGTGATACATGTTCAAACAAACAGACAGACAAATAGACATTTCGAAAATTGATTGAAATGTATTTTATTATTTATTCCAAGACACCTGCGACAATTTTTTTCACAATCTAATAAGTACAGACACGTTAAGGTTACATTCTTATTATATGTATAGATTAGTTTTGCTCCGTGGATTTACTCGCGTTTAATATTTCTCGACCGTCCTGAGTTATTATTTCGTTTTGGTTTAGCGTGCTTTCCGACCTGTATTATGATAAGTGCTCCGCTCCTAGGGGTCCTAGCATGCTGTTACATAGCGTATAACTTTCCTCAGCCAACATATTTTACATAACATATTTACATTAACATATTTTACAAACATATTTTAACATAAGATAGAAGAAAAAAATACGTGCGGGCAAGTTGAACGGGAATTTGAAGTTGTCGGGAACAAATTTTCTTATGCCTTTCCTTCAACTATGTAATCCGATACGAAGATTTCTTCAATGCAAATAAAGTAATAGAGTAAGTAAGTAGTTTTATGCGGGATATTCGAATGTCATTGATTTAATTTTATATTTTATTCATAATCTTGTGTTATTTGGCTGTATATTTTGTAATATTGGTGGTATTTTACGTAGTATAGTTTGGTTATTGTGGATGGGAAATAATACCACGTGGCATGGATTCTGACTTACCACAGAAACTCCCTGGAAATTTCTAACAAGACGGCCACCATCTTGTTAGTTCATTGAAATGATCGCAAGAGACTTGTAATACCATTACCTACTCGACAATGGCAATGATAATTTACTAGAAGATTGGTAGCCGAAAAAACCTGAATAAGCAATCAAATCAGTGTTTAGGGCATAAAATAAATAAAATCCTATTTCGGTTTTAATTTCATATTGTAAACAAAACAAACGTTTCGAATAAACTCACTTCAAACCAATGAACAAAGTCTGTGATGAACTTTTTATTATATATTGTTATGTTATTCTTTTGTTATTTACAAAGCTCGCGAGGGGCCGCGGCCGTTTTCATTAGGGGATACGGCGCTTTGAAGAAAGCCTAGCGAAGTGTACTGTATACACATATATCTTAAAAAATTGTTCTGTTGAAAGGAAAAGAGCAATTTTACACAGATTCTTGACTAAGCTTTTGGAATGTTAACAAATATGATTCTTGAAGGTTTTAAGATCAAAGGGTGCAAGTGCCCTAGTTAATATGACAAATGTGAATGTGAAATTGTATGTTTGTTACGCTTTTAAGCGTTAACTACTCAACAGATTTTGCTAATACGTTGTCAAGGGTACAGTAAATGACATTATTATTCAATTCTTTTTACTTTAACTAAATACTGTATTTTTAATTTAACCATACTAATTGCCAACTATCATTCTTCTATTTTATTATAATTACTTCCCTAAATGTATTTGTATACTTACACCGTGAACGGTGGAAAAGATTATTAGCTTATATATAAGCTCTAAGAAGTATGTTTTTTTTGTTTACTGAAATACTACTTACATGTATGTCTGAGTACACTTTTTTGTTGCCCATATTAAAGAGAAAAAACAATAGGCCACCCTTCATCTTTAAGAAATGTATTGTTTTCAAGAGATAGGTCAAATTTACAATAACACAAGCGAAGCCGCGAGCAAAAACTAGTTCATATATAAATGTGTGCAAAAAATATATACTTTTATATAAATAAAAATACAGAAAAACGTGTTTATTTATTTATGCTTCCTTTTTTTTTTATACAGTAAGTTATGCTTTAGTTGTATTGTATATAAAGGTCGATACCACTATTAATTATCAGGATAACGGATTACTATTTAATCGAGCATCAAGAAATTTAGCACACCTACGTTTATTTATGTAGATGTTGTTTATGTTATCCTATACATTTTAACTCGTCACTAGGTGGCACCAAACTATATTTTATTTCTATTAAGTTTTATATTGTCATTTGACGAAGACGAAATCCCGGGCGATTTGTAGTAATTTAAAAAAGATATATAAACCAGATGTCAATATACAAACGCCTTTGTAAAAATTCATCGCAATAAGATGTAGACGCTTCTATAGAGGGAACCATTTTAATTTGATCTGTTATTATCAGCTCATAAAACTCTAATGCTACGATTAGAAAGACCACAAAGAGCATTATTAAAGGTGATCTCTTTCAAGCCTTATAGGTTCTCCACATCAGAATTGTATACCGAATGTCGCGTTCTGCTGGTCAGACAACTCTTTATTAGAGGAATTATAATGCGGCAACAAACCCTATGATACCAATCCCAATACTCGTTTAAGAAAAAATAATGTTCCGAACCATAACACAATTTTCTTAAGAAAATTTCAGTTCTATTTAGCTCCTTATTTTTATAACCGAATTAATAGAGTTTTTGACTTAACAGGTAAGCCTAAAAATAAGTTGAAAACAGCTCTTACACAGTGACTTCTAACGTTACGGTACTACCAAACAGAAAATCTATTTATGATAATGAAATAATAACATAACACTACATTACATTAGAGTACAGCAATACAATTACTATACGAAAATAGAAAGTGGTAGTACCTGTGATACAGGCTAAGCCTAGTACAGGTACTACAAAACAAATAATAATAATAAAAAAAGAAAAAAAGGCAACTCTACAACTCGTTCATTAATATAAAAAAATATTTAATTTTTCGAAAAGGTTTTTTTTGTATTATAACAATTATTTTTTAGTACTTATTATTAAGACATAATGTACAGTTTGCGTTTGTACATTTATGTATGTATAAATCGAGACAACTTAAGGATAATTAATTGCCAATATTTGATTCCTATAAGAATATTTTAACTTTGCTTAATATTAAACTGCTAAATATTTTATGCGTTACCCCGAATTTGCGGTTATATTCAGAGCGGTCAAAGAGATCGACGAGGACTATAATATGTTAGTCTTTATTAAATATAGTTGTATTTAAATATAATTTAAATAATATATAAAAACTCTGTTGTAATAATCATTACATAGTATAAAACAAAGTCCCCTACCGCGTCTGTCTGTCTGTCTGTTCGCGATAAACTCAAAAACTACCGGACGGATTTTCATGCGGATTTCACCAGTGGATAAAGTGATTAACGAGGAACGTTTTAGTATATAATTTGTCACGTTTTTTTTTTATAATCGGGGCGGGACAATGTCTGCCGTGACCACTAGTAATGAATAAATAAAGTGCGTTAGGGCATTTCAAACAGTGCCTAGTATGGCGCGTGAATTAAAAGTTATATTTGACTATTCTTGTTTTCAATTTATTCGTATATTTATTTATGTGTTTAGCTTATAAAAATAGTATTACTAGGTGATAATTTCATTAAAGAATATCTAGAACAATAAAAGATGAGCACTTTTTCACGAAGACGATGATTTTCTTCCATAGTTTATGTAACTTTAGTGATTTTGCGTGTAAATGTACGAATAAATATGTGTTTTACACAAATCTATCGTTTATTAGTTACTTAATATAATTACCTATTAATAACTATAATAAAATAACCATTTGTGGATTTTATTTCATTTTATTTTTGGGGTATGTCAAACCCCACCTAATATAGCACGTGAAATAATGTGTTTCAGAATTCCAGAAAAACAATACACACGGAATAACGATTTATCAATACGTATCGGTTTCGTGTCCAACACTATTGTATCATGATAGAATTCTCTAACTCAATAAACTCGCACAATGACCGATTCCGAAACGGATTGATACGAGTCAAAAGGAATAAATATGACGGTCTTCGGTTATATATAGCACTGGCTTTAGTGGACGCCTGCACATAGAGAAGTTTCTCGTTAGTGTTGTGCCTTGGCCGACAGTTGGTTGTGAATAAAAAATATTTCGTAAGCAAAATTATAAGACAATTACAATGATAGTTTCGTTTTCCTATCATTCAAAAACTTGATAAAAGCAATTATAAGTTCATCATTTAGTAGAGTAAATCTTCTATATATATATAAATTTCTTCTGTACGTGTGTATGTCACTGAACTCCTCCTAAACGGCTTTACCGATTTTGATGACATTTTGTATGTGTGTTCCATTGGATCCGAGAATGGTTTAGATTCACAATTGGACACAGTAGATGGCGCTGTGGTTGAATTTTAGATTTTTTTTTATTATCAAGGTAGAACAACGTCCGCCCGGCCCGCTAGTTTCTTATAAATTATAGACAGACTAATCATAATTAGTAGTAAATTAAAAATAATTGATTTATGATTTATTTGTATAACTGTCATAATTATAGATACAAATTTAACAAACTATTTATTTCTATACTAGCTGTGCCCGCGACTTCGTCTGCATGGAAGTTTATGTAAATACAGTGATCAACAAAGACATCTGAATGTATCAAGTCTATTTACTTGTCTACTTTTCTCTCGTACTGACGCCGTGTCGTTATTAAAACTACAATAACTTTTGATGGAGTGGACCGATTTTAATGAAACAAAAACTAAGTTACTCCCGAGGTTATGCTTTACGATTTTCTTGTTGAGGTTTTATTGTGAACCCCGTACTTTAGCAGTGATGCGTCTTGAACGTGTGAACAGACAGACAGACATTTCTAAAAATTGGAATGTATTCT
This sequence comes from Antheraea yamamai, assembly GCA_036509395.1. Taxonomy (NCBI): domain Eukaryota; kingdom Metazoa; phylum Arthropoda; class Insecta; order Lepidoptera; family Saturniidae; genus Antheraea; species Antheraea yamamai. The sequence goes on from AP028446.1 coordinate 4,422,875, forward strand.
ATTACTTATTCCTAGATACCTGCAACAATTTTTTTTACGAAAATCGAAAAAGTACAGACATGTTACATTTACATTCTTATTATATGTGTAGATTGTATGAGTTTTAGCCACAATCTCACCTGATGTGAGATGATGTTGGTTTAGAAGTGTAGTCATCCTAGAGGAAGACTGGATTTCAAATGTAGCCGCCGGAACAAAGCTATAGGTACTTGCTTAATATTTTCATTATGTTATTAATTTGTAATGGTAATGATTATTAATGTTTTTTTTTTCAATATGTTAAATATTGTCGTAAGAATTGCTAAGTAAAACATAGTTATAATGGAATCAGGTTAAAAAACAACAAATATCTCAACATATATACATAAAATAAATAATGGCCGAATGTATGTAAGCGCATAACTTCAAAACAGCTGTACCTATTTGACTATTTTTTTTAATTGTTAGAAGAAGATTTGTATGAACGAAAATGTTTGAAAAACATTACGGAAAAGTAAAAAGAAATCGAGTAAAATATATTAATTTCAAATGTAAGTAAATGAGACACAAAACTATGCGGAGCAATTCATTAATATTGACATAAATGACAGATTGACGTTCAGTCACTCATTTGCCAGTTTATCTCAGTACACGGTCGTAAGAAAAAGATTAGGTATCACTTTATTGGTTAATACGTACACCCTTGCGAAGCCAGAGTTGGTAGCTAGTTGATTATAAAATTTAAAAAATAATTTGGACATTCTCATCCGTCCTGCCTATTCTGGAATTGCGTGATAGTCGATCTGGCCTTTGAGAAAAGTCGTTTGACTTGTAGTGACAGGTAGATGATGTCTCATGGCTGTTCTGTATACTATTATTGTAAGAACTTTGCAAATTTAAAATTAAACCGAAATTAACGTTTTTTATTTATCTATTTTATTTTATTTTTTGCAACCAATCTTCCAAATTATTACTGCTGTTGTCGAGTAGATTATAACGTTACAAGTGTTGTGCGATAATTTCAATGTTCTAACAAGATAGTGGCTCCGTTGTCAGAAGTTTCCATGGAGTTTTTGTAGTATCTCAAAATTCATGCTCCATGGTATTTGCTTTTGGTCCACTTCATTGTGCACAATAATCGAACTATATTACGTAAAACGTCAAAAATAACCGTAAAAGTCGGTTTACGGACGATAATTTTACGTGACAACGACTCGGATGCATCGGTCGTCGGAGTGGAAGAGAGATGCATCACAAGCCGCACGCTTAGGCCGATCGCGCGTCTCTATCGCTTGTTCCACGCTCTTGCTTGCACGCTCGGCTGAGGCGGAACGAGACAATTAATCATGTTTTTCGTGCGTGCAGCCGGCGTTCATCGATTTATAAGACGTTATCACGTTAAATTTTTTTTAAACATTCCTAGGATTTACCAATATTATAGGTTTTTCGCAAGCCTTCGCGTAATCTAGTTTAAGATGTTTCAGTGTCGAAATTATCGTATCGGTATAAAAATTCATAATGTTCTGCCGACATTATCGGTTCTTCACAAACCTAATCGTAACTCAACCGAACACATGTACCACTTCAATACAGAAATACGTAAAAAACCAATAAAACAGCCAAATAAAAAAGGAAATATTACATTTTCATGAATCTTAAAAGCAGAGCGAATTCACAAAAACGGTATATGATAGTAAAAAAATATATAGTCTATCTTTACGATCGACATAAACGTATTGTGGATAAGTGAACGAGTGAGTGAGGTGTATTGGAGATACGTTAGCAACGGGAACGTCCGCCGCAGGTGTTGAAATCCTTAATTCTATCTCGAGATCCGACCGACATTGCAATATTGAAATTGAAAAACTTGATAAAATATCATCTCATGTTAGCGAATCGAAGATTTTCACGTACATTCGCTGCTTAGTATTTAAACTGACACGTTGATGTTAACAATTCTATCATTACATAGTATAAAACAAAGTCCACTACCGCGTCTGTCTGTCTGTCTGTTCGCGATAAACTCAAAAACTACTGAACGGATCTTTATGCGGTTTTCACCAATAGATAAAGTGATTCACAAGGAACGTTTTGGTATATTTAATTTGTCCAGGATTTTTTTATAATCAGGGCGGGACAACGTCTGCCGGGCCCGCTAGTTTATCGATAAATACTACTGGGATTTTACAATTTAAATTTACATATTATAAAACAGAGTCCACTACCGCATCTGTCTGTCTGTTCGCGATAAACTCAAAAACTACGGAACGGATTTTCATGCGGTTATCACTAGTAGATAAAGTGATTAATGAGGAAGGTTTAGGTATACAATTTATCTAGGTTTTATTTATTGTCAGGGTGGGACAACGTCCGCCGGGCCCGCTAGTATCCTATATTTTATTCGCATCAAAATATATTTAAGCTATCTCTCAAGTTTGTAATACATATATACAAATACGTACCTATCTTATATTTAACGCGTAACGCAAATCTTTCCCTACCGTGCCATAAGCTTCACTTCAAAATTATGATAAATTAAACTTTTAAATATAACCTTTTTATAGTTCAAAGAATTGCAGACTATCCTTAAAATGTATACTACTACAAAAAGAAATTACATATTTAATGTATAGCGTAATGCTGTTTTTTATTGAAGCCATTTATTAATTTTAAATACCCAACTATTACCCAACAATGAGTGATACCACGTTACATTGTGCAGTACAATTGGATGGTACTGCAACGATAATTTCCAGTGTTACCCAAAGCAATGTACGGACGTGTAGTAGGTGGCCTGGCAATATTATTACAGGACTTATAATATATAAATAATAATAATAAAATAATTGAAAAAAAGTTACAAATTTGCCTATTTAACCTCTGACACCGGTTTACTGCAGTCGTTTTTTGTTCCCGTTCATTTACACATGTAAAGTGTTTAACGTCTTGCCGTTAAATGAAACTTACGAACTGTAACCGGTCGAACGAGTTCTGCCGAGAACTGAGATTATCGGACTTCGAGTTCGAGGGAACTAAATGCAAATAATAATAAAAATAATGCGAACATCCACGGAAGTCCTATAGTATACGATAAAAAAGTGGATCTCCCATCAGTTTTCGACCGTCAAAACAGAATATTGTGATAAATAAAATGTTTAGGCTTTCTCATGTTTTCATCAAATCATAAAAAAACAACAAAATATAACGGGAAAAAAATCGTACATAAGGGATATTTGTGTTCAATCGCATATAACACATTCCATAAATTCGCCAGCATTTGAATACAATATAAAACTTAATAACAATAAAATATAGCCCGGAGCCACCTAACTCACCAGTTGTAGTTAAATTTATTTATGTAATCCCAAGAAAAATACATTTTTGTTCAAGAAACTCCTACACTTAAATACATGTGTTGTAGAAGTCATTGACTATAAAAAATTACGTTAAAATATGTTGCTGAAAATGTTATAATTTGATAGAAAATTATATCCGACTGTATATGAAACTGAAATTCCATCCACACCACCTGGGTGGATGGAAGTCTTCCACGGTGAGGTTCTAAAGGTCATTTCTGCTTCGTATTTCGAGGCAAACCTTCAAGAAACGAGCGTACTCTTCTTTAAAAGGCCGGCAACGCACTTGCGACTCCCCTGGTGTTGCTAGTGTCTATGGGCGGCGGTGACCATTTACCATGATGTGACCCGCCTGTTCGTTTGCCCCCTATAATATGAAAAAAAAGAAGTATATTTTGAGTCAGTATATTTTGATCGCAATCCTGAAGACCTCGTATAATATTGACGTCATAACTGTTTTTACTACATCTATCTCTTTAACATCCATTAAAAAGATATTTTTTACTGTATTTTATTTATTTACATTCATTTTACCTCTAAAATTTCTATAACGTATTCCCAGATGAGCTTCCGTCACAGTCCGGTGCGGTTTTATGCTTCGTCTAAACAGGACGTCATGCGGAAACGTTGTCGAGTTCAATCAACGTTCATTTACGGTTAATTAGAACTTCGAATGTAATTATGACTTACAGTATTTTTATGTAGGCATTTAACTATTTGTATGAAAAAAGTCGAGACAGTCATAAGGCCTGTTGGTAGGACTGAAAACTCAAAACAATGGAATAACTGTGTTGTTTTCTGAATCTGTAAATCGATTATAGTATGAATTATTTAAATTCCATAATATATAAATATAAATTGAAATGATTAACTATCTATCTGGCTTCCAAATGTATTGGCACTCCGAGTAATTATTATATATATTTTTGTATAGCTTATTAATTAATCAAATATATAATGGGCTACAAAAGTTCAATACAAAATAAAAATATTATGTGTATACAGGCCGCTATACTACACGTCGCTAGTCGTCGCTAGTCTAACGTCTAATACGTCACGAACATGTCGTTGACGCTTCACTAGCATATCGGTGACTTGACCCATATAGCACATGACCAAAGTAGTTTTCACTTCAAAAATATAAGGATCAATTACATTTAGACGAGTCCGGCCAAGTGTTGCCCTTTACATGGGTATTCCAACTAATGGTAGTTTCAATATTCGTAGCTCTTTTTCAAAGCTTAAACCAAATAAACGTTTTTCAGAATTACTTCTAATATTGGTTCAGTAAATGACGTTAGTCATGTTATAAGACAGACAAAAAGTACTATTGAAAATGTTATTAGAAAGATTACGTATAAAGAAAATGGATGATACGATGGATGTGCATGAACGGAGGATAAGCTGCTCGATGGAAGGACTTTTTCTATGCTCATATGGCTAGCTACTACTTTCAGGTCGTAAATCTGTTACGAAGCACCTGTAGACGTGTTTCGGCAACTGCATTTGAGGACCAATTCCTGAAGGTTTATCGTGTTTATCATCTTGGACCGCATTGGCGTTTAACATTAGGTAAGATTCTGGTCCAACATTAATAATTATAAAATTTAAAAAAGTCATATGATGTGATTTTACCGGATAAGGTTTATAATTCTCAAAGGCAGCCTGAAAGAAACTGAATAATAATAGTTTATTGTGGTATGAGCATGCATACTTATTATGAAGAATGATGCTGTTGATTGTTGACACAGAAATAATTTATACTCGCGGTTACGTCAGCGAATTTAGCGTTCCCCGTACCGGGAACGGGTTATTGACTTCGCACCCTCACTGTATTTCCTCTCTAACTATTTAATCCTAGGTCCAGTCCTCCGGAAATACGGCCTCAATTTCGCAGCTTTCACAATACCGTGACCCTGTCAATTACTATTCCAATTTACATGACATAGCACTTCAAACTTGCTCATCGACACAACAGAAGCATAGGTTTTGTAGGTAAGAGTTGATTAAGTAGGTGGTCTTAAATACATTTTATATGAACTAAATATACATATTGACCGGAAAAGGACAAGTCAAAGTACGGCAATTTCTTGGCAATTTATTTTGGCTAAGTGCCTTCTGTGCTCCTTACAAAGAGATGTGGAACTGTAAAGGAGGGAGAGAGACGAGGGGGGATGGGATATGGTTCTCCGGCACTCTCACTGACCGAACGAAACGCAACAATGTAAGCATTGTTACATCACGTCGGTGTTCTGTGATTCGGGTAGTACTACCCCGGGCGAGCCGACCCATTCATGCTGAAACCAGTAATAGCTTCAGCGTAGCTCTACCACTTACAAACGCAATTTCCACAAATGATAAACTTTTTTTTGTATATAACACCGGCTAATCTTTTTACCAATGCGCTTACTGCATTCACGTACTCTTTGTTATACATATATTGTTATATACTAGTGGGCGCCCAGTGGTCGACATTCGACCATAATTCATTGAATTTTTAAAGTTTGAACTTTATTAGGGTTCTTTTATCAAAGGGTATTATATTATTATAACCTCTATAATCAAAGGCTTTCGTCATGCCTACTCAGTTATTTGCCACTTTTTTTCAATTATATAAACATAAAAAAAATCGATGTCTAAATGAAAATTGAAATTAATTATAAATTTGAAACAAAAAACAGGCGGTTACATAAGGTGATAAGGCTCTTAAATACTAAGTAAACATAACGTTACGAAAATAAAAAAAAATTATCGGGCCCCCTCATGACACAATTTTCAATTAATTTTACACGACATCATGGGCGCGTGGTATTTCTGGGTGATATTGAATTAAATATAGTCTATACATTATGAGGAATAGTGATATACCCAGTATCATCACTTGGAAAAGGAAAGGATACACAATAGAATCAAATTATGAATCCAATACAAAGATGTTTATAATACTACCATTAACCTTTGAAAATGAATTCATTTTTGTTCATAATTCATCATCAACTGTACTAAATATAATTGCTACATCAAGTTGAACTGCATCATTGTAACGTCAGTCATGTTAAAAATATTTAAAAGGTAATTGGTACGTAAGAAGGTTGAAGGATGTTCGACACGTCTTTTTCATTTACATTATAATATCATTGTTGAATGTAGAATAAAAAAGGGTAATTGGAACGTAAGAGTAAAAAAATACATACAGTCGAGCATAGCAACCTCCTTCGCAACCTTTTTTGAAGTTTGGCAGTATGGATTAATTCCTTCGCCTGTCCTATTGGACGAATATTATTACTACTTTTTTGAAGTTCAATGTCATTTTTATTTACATGTGTGTATATGTTGTGTAAAATTGGAGCAGTAGTGTGAGTAATGCATATTTTAATTAATTTAATGTATTTATAATGAATTTTATATAAAATAAATAGCTTTCTGCACTTCTCCTCCATATAAACTTTAACTATGCCAAATTTCACGGTCATCCGTTCGCGCATTTCTTTCAAAAAGGGATACAAAGATTGGGCTTGGCGTATTAATATATAGATATTTGTTACTCTTTGTACATACACATTTTAACAGAGTCCCATTAGAATTAGAGAATTTCAATTTTAGTAATTTATTAATTCTGTTTAAATATTCAACAGTCTTTTAACCTTTCCAAAACCATTCTCACCCATTGTCAAATGCGTAGGAATAGACAAAGAAATTATTTGAACTTCAAGCACACTCAAATGAGTAAAGTATTTTGTTTGTGGAAATAAATTAAATTTTCGCATCCCCTCCAACTACGGATGGTGTGGAACAAACAACTAAATTGATTAATAAAGGTCCACTGTTTGGATTCATTGACACGAACTTCATTATCATTTTGTTATGGACTTACTGAGCTTTGGAATAAATTAGATTAACTTACTGAGAGGCTCAACAATAAAAGCCCAACAAATAATCATTTTCATCGAATTTATGGAGATGTTATTTTTGGAAATTTATAATTAAAGTCGTTTAAACTCATCGTAGAGTTTATTTTCCGAAATTTAATCTTTCAACTTTAATTTGAAGTTAAACTTCTTGTACGCGATGAAATTGAATTCCAACGTTAAATTTGAATGTAAAGTTCTATATGCCTTCTTGAGATGTAACATTTTTGATGCAAAATGATAAAATTTAGGTATTTAGCTTGAGAGAGAATAAGAGAGGACTATACATTATAAGCCGAAAGAGATAAATTGGCAAGATAAAATAAGACAAGTGTATATACGCTTGGAATCGAGAAATGTCCAAATTAGTGCAATATCACAAAAAGATAAGGCAGGTTATTGATTAATTCAAGTATATTCTGCCTTGTACTAAGTCGCATGTGTTTTTTTATAAATAAAGATAATGTGAGAAAACGATTGCAGTCAATATTTGAAAACTAATCGACAAATACAAACTACGGGGGAACTCTTATTTCAATTACGAAACAAAACCATAGTTTTATATTATGTGGATGCTGGTTCCCGCTCCAATCGCACATTAACATCCCAACATTTTAAAAAGAAATGTAAGGAACACAATAGACTTTAAATTAATATTAAAATCATAAAGCTAAAGAGTTTGTTTGCTTGAATACTCAGGATACAATAATCTCAGGAATTATTTAGTACGATTTGTAATTATTTCAGTTTTAGATAGCTCATTTCTCGAGGAAGGCTATAGGTTATATATCATTACGCTAAGACCAATAGGAACGGAGCATCAATGAATATTGTTTCAAAATCGGGGTTAACGTACGTATTATTTAAACATATTTTCACCTTCTACCTAAACAAAGTTGCGAGTTAAAGTTAGCGTTAGCCCATAGTAACTATTCCACGCGAACGAAGTCGCGGGCAGAAACTAGTAATAAATAAATATAGCTCATACTCTTGCACGTCCTTTTCCTCTACCACGTCCGACCCATTCTGTAGCCTCAGATTGAAGGAAGCCAAAACTGTTGGAAATTTATTGGGCTTTATAATCGCATTAGTTTTATTTAAATATAAACAAACTATTTGTCCCACTAAAGTTATTATAGTACAGGGTGCATTGTACTATCGATTTATGAACGCGCTCATAGTAACATCTATTGTGACATCTTTCATAGGAGAAGAGTGTTTTTCATCAGCGTACCTTCTCTGTTAAATAAATATTAATTGGCTATGGGATATCAATGTAAAAATATGTTCGGACATCGTGTCCATCCAGTTTTTTTTTGGCACGCAAGGGCAGCAAACTGGCATACGGCCCATTGATGTTAAACGGATACCGTCGCTCATGGACTACTTCAGGGGCATCTTCGTTGTGTTGCCGAACTTGAAGAGCAAACTTTAATCCCTTTTTGAAAAATCCCGTGTCATAATAGAGCCCCGTGTCATAATTTAACTCAAGTTGGAATATTTACAATTAGCAGTCATTTTTGATGAAGAAAACAATGATGAAACCACAACCTGATGGTAAGGCATTTTCTTATACCCGTCTAGCTAGTTCTGGCCCTTAAATTGCAAATTTGTTACCTATGTGTTCCGGTAACTGCACAAAGGCCAGTCTCTAAATTCATTTTGTTGGTATATCTTACACCACATATTTATTTAGTATTAGGTGAAATTGTAGTCAAATTTAAAACCCTATGGAGTATAAATAAAAAAGGCTTTCTCTGTATGGTAGTAGGGCTTTTCAGCTCGCCTGGCTAGCTACAAACGTCATTTCGAAAATCTGTTATAAATCACTTATAGGTGTGTTCCGGCAATTGCACTTGAGAGCCAGGCCCGTCTATTCATTTGTACCAAGTGAAATTATAGTCAAACGATAAAAACCGTAAAGTATACGTATAAAAACACTCCTTGAATTATAATAAACATTACCTAGAGAACGTTTTACTCATTCTTTTAGCCGAAAAGAACTTCAAAAGTATCTCGGTCGCAAATAAATTGTATTGAACGGTCCGTGCAAAAATATTTATGTCTAGTCGTTTACATTATTGCCCTCTTTAGAAATGTTTGAATACGTACAATAAAAATATACGAGTAGTGTACTTAAAGTAATATCTGGATTTCATATCTAAAAGTCGGGAGAAAGTTGAGTATGGCTATCAATCTTTGAGCACTGACAAGGGCCACTACTGTTGGTCCACTCGAATTACCTTCGAGTGGCAATATATGTTATACATATTCTAAGACTTGGTAACTTTTATTTAAGGTGGAAACAATTAAGGAATATTGTTTTTGTTTCATTCTTTCTTAGCGTATTTGTTCAAGAGTAATAGAAAATGAAATCAAATATTACTTTTGTACTAACTTCTCATTAACCCGGTTTTCTAAGAAGTGATCAAAATTTTAAAGTGGAAACTTCTTTAGGCTCATTCAAAAGTGAACGCAAGTGAATCGTCACGCTTGAGTCGGTGACGCTAGATCATGCATACACCGTTTCAGTCGTTATCAACAATGTTTACGAAGATAAAAGTACCATTTTCTCGTTTCTTTGTCAACCGATTTTCTTTTTATTATTGTTTAGGAGATATTGACAAGCTTTATTAGTGTTATTTTAACAGTTGCATTTGACCATTAACGAGTTGAAGCCTTCATCTATCTATAAGTTTATTCCTTATATTTGATGCTCCTTTCAATCTGCTAATCTATACATATAATAAGAATGTAAATTTAACGCGTCTTTACTTTTTGTTTCTTGTAAAAAACAATGTTACAGTTAGGAATGGGAATAAGTAATAAAATACATTTCAACCAATTTTAGAGACGTCTGTTTTTATGAATACGCATCACTACTAAAATACTGCGTTCATGGTAAAACATTTTCAAGAAAATCATAGAATATATCTTCCAGTAACATTTAGTTTTTGTTTCATTTACCTTGATTCACTCTATCAACAGTTATGATAATTTTAATGAGGACGCGACTTAAATAGGAGAGAAAAGCAGATAAGTAAATGGACCTAATACATTCAGATGATTTTATTAGTCACTGTTTTTTTACATTAGGTATACGCATATACGCTAATAATATTGAAAATTATAAAATTAATGAATTATAGTCAAGCTTCGAAGATTGTAGGACACCTAATATTGGTATACTAATGTTGGTATAATAATAAATATAAAAAGGTGTAGTCAGTCATAAGGACTACCGACAGAAGTGAAAAATAATGAAATAAATGTGTTCTCTGTTGAATTTTCATATAAAATATATTGTGTGAATGACAATATTTAAATTTCCGATTCGTTTATTAAAATTATTAACATTAGTGTGGTTTTCATATCTATTGACACTCGGAGCAATCTTCTATACTATAATAAAACTGTAGCGAGGTCAAATCTGTACATTAAATATTTTTTGAAAATTTTTATCGGGGTAGACTTTGTTATCGATATAGAAGCCAAAAATAATCTTTTTACAATTTTTGTCTGTCTGTCTGTCTGTCTGTCTGTCTGTCTGTCTGTCTGTCTGTCTGTCCCTGTGAACACGCATCACTCTGAAAGTACTGAACCGATTTTGACGAAACTTGGCACAGTGATAACTAATATTACGAGATTACATCTAGGATACTTTTTATCTCATAAAACGCAAGGGATTCTCCAGGATCTGCCTGTTTGTCTGTCCCTTTGAACACGTACCACTCTGAAAGTACTGAACCAATTTTGACGAAATTTGGCACAGTGATAACTAATATTACAAGGTTACATCTAGAATACTTTTTATCTCATTAAACGCAAGGGATTCTCTAGGATAACGGACGAAAATCAAAAATTTGTAGTTAATGAAATTTTTGACGGATTTTGGTAAATTTTCATTGTGCTATATATAGCAGACAGATTAGCTAAAAAGATAAGCTATATTTCCCTAAGCTACTTTAAAAAAAATACCAAAAAAAAAATCGCCAGGATTTGAACCGTCGGCTCCGGCGGACCACATAATGTCCAGTACGTTACAACTGAGCTACGACTATATGACATTTCTATGCGTAATTATCGATCTGATATGAAAAAAATACGTATAAACGAAACTGTCACTTATATGTTGTTACATTTATTTTATTGTATAAAAAATGTTTGCTAAACAAAGGTGACAAGATTTTTTCCTAAAACATAAACCTAGATAATAGTTACATTGCATTGTAGAAGATGAATCTCAACTAGAGTTCTATCAGTACGTGTGTTGTTTAGATATTTGATAAAATTAGTTTTCTAAATGTTGTTGAGTCTTGACGTATTTGGGTTCAGGTTTGTGAATCTAAGATTAAAATAAATCAGTTGAGGTGTATGCAGTTATTTTTTTTTTCTCGAACTGACCACGCTATTGACCTAGCAAGGTCTTAACAGCTTCACCGGACTACTGTTTGCAGTTACTATGTTGTATTTATACTAATATTATAATGAGTGGTAAAGTTTTGTTTTCGAGGAATGCTTGGTACCTACTACTGGGCCGATTTCAAAAATTCTTTCACTGTTAGAAAGGTATATTATCCCAAGTTCAGTATCTCAGTAAAAAAGGTGGTTTGTATGTCAAAAGTAAAATAAATGTGACCAAATTAAAATTGAATGCAGATTTCACGTATACTTTACAAATTCTTATAAAACAAACAACTAAAACAAAATGGAAATTTAATGTAGATAAAGTTCAATTTTTACAGTATGTTACGTGATGAAGTTACAAGGGGTACTGGGAAGACAATTATCGGAAATATACGTAAGTTAGTTTTGATCTTCACTTTGATGACACTACTTTAGGTAATGCTGCGAACAGATTCTAGGCTTATTTTAAAAGATTTCTCACATACCAACTGGGTATATGTTTGAGTGATGGATCCCTGGATAGTTTGGATTCACGATTGTAAGTGCTGGATAACGCTGCAATAGGGTTTTAGGTTTTTTAAGATTATTTGCGTTTAAAAATACAATTGAAACCGGTAATAACCGATTTGGTGCAGACGAAGTTGCACGGGTCAGCTAGTAATATATATATTTCTTGTGTGCGTGTGTATGTGACTGAACTCCTCCTAAACGACTGGACCGATTTTGATGAAATTTTTTGTGTGTGTTCGTGGAGATTCGAGAATGGTTTAGATTCACAATTGGACCCGGCAGGTGGCGCTGCGATCGACTTTTAGGATTTTTTTTGTTTTCAAGGCAGGACAACGTCCGCCCGGTCCGCTAGTAATTATATACATTTTTATAAAGTCTATTAATCAATCAAACGTGTGATGAGCTGCAAAATATCAATATTACATGTGCACAGGCCCTTATACTACGCGTCGCTAGTCTAGGCCGGTCATGCTTGCGTAGCATGTCATGACGCGAAATTATAAATTTATCCCCTGCCAAAAGTACTGCTCAACATGCCTAAAGAAGTTATCACTTCAACAATATTTAAACATATAAAATTAATGAAGCGTATCTAGCTTCCAAGATTGTACGAACAGTAACATTATGCCATTTTACCTTTATATGACCATTATATTTATATACGAAATCAATTTAACATGTTTGCATATTAATAAATGCATTCATTAAATTTATAATACATAAATCAGCGCACTTTGTATCCGTGTTCTGGTTCGACTAATTTCTTGATAAACCAAGGATATTTCCTACTGTTTTCTATAGTCTCGCTTAGCAGTAGCTTAAAGTCACGTGCATCGCTTATAGGAAGGGAATCACGTGTAACCGTAGAAAACATAATTTGCTTTGTTATTTATATTATGCTAAACTTGTATTTAGGGTTGCCCGCATAAGTGATATTAATATTCGTAGATGTTTTTTTTAATCATAGGATGCAAGCGAAAAGGCAGGTCACCTGATGTTAAGTGATCACCACCGCCCATAGACACTTGCAACATCAGGAGAGTCGTCGTTGCCAACCTGTGTTTCGGGGGAGCGGGAGAGGGGGGGAAAGAGAAGTGGGCCTCCAACGCAATAATGCAAGCACTGTTACTTCACGACGGTTTTCTATGAGTGGGTGGTACTACCCCGGGCGAGCCAACCCATTCATGCTGGAACTAGTGATAGTTTCAGCTTGGCTCTACCACTTTCATTGCAATTCAAAAGCGAACTTATTATATAGAGCTGTGGCCGCCACTTCATCCGCGTTGAACCTTACGTAAAAACAGTAAATAATAAAGTCATCTGAATGCATTAAGTCCATTTACTTATCTACTTTTCTCTCGTACTTTAGTCGCGTCGTTATTAAAATTACAATAACTTTTGATGGACTGAACCGACTTTAATGAAACAAAGACTAAATATTACTCGAAGATATGATTTATGATTTTTTTGAAAAGGTTTTATCATGAATGCATAATTCGACAGTGATGCGTATCCAAACAAACAGACAGATGTTACTAAAAATGATTGAGACGTATTTTATTACTTATTCCAAGACACCTGCAACAACTTTTTCGCAAAAATCTAAAAAGTACAGACACGTTACATTCACGTTCTTATTATACCTGTTCGCGACAATTTATAATGTTTTGTGTTAATTAGTGATGTATACTTAATTGTGCGTAGTTTTATAGTGATTTATATAGAAATAGTGTATAGAGATAGTATTAAAATCAGTACTAACACTTGTAATATTAATTATAGAATAGTTTTATAGTTTAAAGTATTATAAGATGTTAGCTGTAAGAATAATTGTAAAATATTTTATTAAATAAAGAGCAAGCGAAGGGAACTCGTCGCGCCCCCGCCTCGCCCTGTGTAGTAGGTTTAGCCGAGCCCTGACGCTGTGCGCGTGGCTATTAAGTGCTCTGATTGGCGGAGCACTGCCAGCGTCAGGCGAGCGACCCCGGTGTCGTATAGGCAAGGCCCGGAGCGTGGACATTCAGGCGCGGGCGGCATAGAGAGCAGTCGTCATAGTAATAGTAACCGCGTAATAGAGTAATCAAATAGATAGATAGTCATCGTTAGTACTAATAGATAGTGAATAGTAATCGAATAGTTCTGTTTTGATCGAGTCTGTATACGCGAGCACATCCTTCGCTGCTCTACTAGTAACAAGTCTTTTATTGCGAGAAATCCTCAACGTTCTTCAAGTTCAACTTCGGAATCAGCAAATCATCGCTATAGTTGTGAGTCATTCGGAGGTGGCTCACAATACCTATGTATATTCTATATACTTCTGCACGCGTTAATGTAGATTTAACCCATATCACGGGAGCAGCACGTGTTTTCTGGACGAACGGTACCATATATCCTTATCTGTTTTCCTTGAATATGCATACAAAATGTTGTGATAATCACTTGAGTAGTTAGGGTGTGAAAGCCCTGAAGCGTGAAACACTTCTGCAGGTCGGCATGATAAGCCCCCTTGTATTGGGGAGCAACCGTCCAAACGCCGCCGCCGCACCAGCAATTCGCGGTCCGAGCCCCGCGAAATGGGACTCGAACCGCCAGCGCCCGTCCAGGGTGAGGCCCAGGTACTTCATTTGGGTTCTCACCCTGATCCGGGGGCCCTCCATCATTATGTGGGAACCAGGTGGTAATAAGGCCTCGGTCTTCTCGAGGGCCACCCTGAGGCCTAACGGGAGCTGTTGCTATTTAACAACGACAGTCGCCGTTATTTATGGACTGTGCTTTTACTTTTAATCAAGTACTGTGCAGTCACTTTGCTGAACCAGTTAAAAATAAAAAAAACAAACTCACATCTATCTATACATATAATAAAAATGAAGTGTCTGTATGTAATACCAAAATATTTTTTTTTTACTGATTGGGTACGAAAGTATATACGCTAGTGATAACAAATATGCAATTTTTAAAATTTTTGTCGGTCTGTCTGTCAGTTCACGTAATCTTTGAAACAGCTGGACCGATTTTGACGGGAATTTCACTGGCAGGTAGCTAAAATTACAGCGGGTTACTTAGTCTACTCTAAATTAGACTAGCTAGTAATCACAGCTTCACCCGCAATGCTATCTCCAAAATGGTTGGACCGATTTTCACGGAACTTTCACCAGCAGATAGCGGACATCATAACAAGTAATTTAGTCTATTTTAATTTAAACTAGCTATTAACCGTGGCTTCGTCCGCAGTACTATTTTCAAAACAGTTGGGCCGATCTTCACGAAACTTGCATTGACAGATATCTATCTTTATAAAAAGAAATTCAAGCAGTTTTGTATTATAATAGCTGTTAACCGTGGCTTCGCCTGCAGTGCTATCTCCAAAAAGGTTAGACCGGTCTTCACGAGACTTTCACAAGCAGAAAGCTGACTTTACAAAAAGTAATTTAGGCAATTATAGTTTACACTAGCTGTTAACCGTGACTTCGCGCACAGTGCTTTCTCCAAAATAGTTAGACCTATTTTCACGGGACTTTCACTGGCAGATAGCAGACCTTATAAAAGTAATTGAGGTTATTCTATTTTAGATTAGCTGGTACCCGCGACTTTGTCCGCATGAAATTAAGAAAGTTTTCAACTCATTCTTTATTTTTAATTAGAGAAATAATTGTCAGCTTATTGTTTACAATTCGACATTATAATTATTAATAACTTTAATGATATAGAGGTCTTCATAACAAGATCTTAGGTTATAAGCGTATTACGTAAAGAGTTCCATAATACAATTTCTTGCGGAACAGACAAGCGTTTATTTTTTCTTGTAGTCACAAAACCTTAATTATAATGGCAATGTATATTAAATGTAATGTAAATCTTTATAACAATATTTTAAGTTATTATTTCATTAGTTCCTTATACAGTGTAAGTGAGCACTGAGGTAGTATATTGTGGGTTAAGGTTCCAAATATGTTGCTGATGACAAACCTCATTTGGCACGCTGTTAGTATTTATATATCTAATGTACACGTATCATGTTACTGTAAGTGGCGTGCGTGTCGTACTTACATTTGTTTTTAAAGTGCATTTCTATAAATGTACATAATTTTATAATTCTTTAATATGAATTTAAAAAAACGTGTGCGGAGCTGCGGGTACAGCTAGTTTATAATATTAACAAGGACATTCATGTCTTCTTTGCAACTTAGCAGGGGCTTGCAAAGCTATATAGGGTACCTTTTATACAAAAAAATATAATGTTCCGGAGGGATATACTAAATTTACATAAACGCGAACGAAACCGCGAGCAAAGGCTAGTATTATATTAAAAGAAGAGTACCTTATTTGACTTACTATACTATTTTATTGTATCCGACTATTTCGAATTCTGTTCTGAGTTGAGTCTTCTATGATATTTATAAAGTGGCAACCTTAGTCGATATCGATTACTCACAAGGTTAGATAATGAATTATATGCATAAAATATGATGAATATATATATGAATAATATAAATAGACATGATATTATAACACTATGATTTTAGTCAAGACGTCAAGAGGTAAATAAAATATAATTGAATAGTATTTAAATTATTTCCATAAGTATTATTATGTACTTAAATTATTGACATAAAAAACCCAAGACACACAGTCTCGAATACAAGTAGCGCTCAAAACCGTCTCACAAAAACTCCCCACTATACACACGTGGTTATAGCTATGCGACAAACTTCTGATTTTGGAAATTCAACCTTATTTGAAATGATTTAAAATTATTTTTACAAGGACGCAAGCGACGCGAGACCAATAGAAATGTGTGCATAATCCAAAATTATGCACTCATTTTTCTATGCCGGCTGTGAGACGATAAGTGTGCATCTAGGGTTTTTGTATATCAATGATTTAAATACATTTTTAAAAATTTGCCGACCGTTTTTAAAAGGTGTTATGACATATCCAATGGTAATCATATCTGTCGCTTTGTTTTTGGTTTCTGTTCGAAGGGGGTAAGATTAATAGAACTACATAGCGGTCTAGTGGTTTGACCGGTGGAATATCAATCCGATATTCACAGGTTCGAACTCCGGCATGTTCCAATGAATTTTTCGGAATTCACGTACATATACTTATTTATATTGATAACATTATCGGTTGACGATGAAGTAAACCATCGTGAGGAAACCGGAACATGAGAAACGTTCTTGTAGTACCACATTATGTGCGAAAGTATAGAACTGTGAAACCCACTTGACTTCAGTCCAAGATAAAGGTCGTAATTTGTTAAAACTTTATATCAAATGAAGATACCTTGATAATTATAGATAAAAACTAAGTGTAAATATATAAAACTAAATAAACCTGATCGAAATCTACCAAGTAGTTTTTGCGTGATACGCACGCAACTGCAGACCTCTATCGTTATATTTATATACTAGCTGTGCCCGCAACTCTGTCCGCGTCGATCCTTATTTAAAAAAAAAAATGTGTGTGTACTTACGAGTATATAGATGTTAGAAGTTATACTTCTTTAGCGTAACAAGATAAAAATCTTTTCAAAAATTTTATCTTTCGCCTTATTCTACGTTTGTAGAAAAAACGACACTAACAATACAAAAAGGGTATTTAATACATTGAATGTTTTAATACAAAGAAATACAAACAACAAATACAAAGAAACAAAATGTTGACTATAGCTAACTTCAGGGTGTCGGTTTTACGTGACGGTGCGCGCGCGCATCGTAATAACTTCAGGGTGTCGGTTTTACGTGACGGTGTGCGCGCGCATCGTAAAAATTAACTCTCATCATTTTTCCCTAACGCGCCAAAAGAAGTATAACTTCAAAAACAGTCATTAATAAACCTGAATTTATTAAGTCCATTTACTTTTCTACTTTTCTCTCGTTCTTAAGTCGCGTCGTCATTAAAATTACAATATCTTTTGATAAAGTTAACCGATTTGAATGAAACAAAGACTAAATGTTACTCGAAGATATGCTTTATAATTTCTTTAAATTTATCATGAACGCAGTACTTTAGCAGCGATACGTATTCAAACAAATAGACAGACAGACCGCCAGACATTTCTAAAAAAGATTGACATGTATTTTATTACTTATTGCTAGACAACTGCAACAATTTTTTTCACAAAAATCTAAAAAGTACAGATATATTAGATTTACATTCTTATTATCTTTACATTAGGTCTTTACCTATGAAATTGCCGGTTTGTATGAAAAAATTAAACGAATTTTTTATTTGTATTAATCGAAGTAATCACCCATGCAATCAATGCATCTTTGCTAACGCAGTGGCAGTTTATTGATGCCCTTCTTAAAGAAATCAACTGGACGGGAGGCAACAAATTCTTCAAAGGCATTTTGTACTGCCTCTCGGGTATTGAATTTTTTTCCCGCCAAGGAGTTATCCATATTCTGGAAAATGTAGTAGTCTGTTGGCGCAAGGTCTGGTGAGTAGGGCGGATGACGGAGAACTTCCAACCCCAGTTCTTGCAACTTGGAGACCGTCTGCTGTGCAGTATGAGGTTGCGCGTTGTTGTGCAGGAGCAGCGGAGACGAGCGATTGACCAATGCTGGTTGGAGATGTGCCAGCTTCTCCATCATTGTGTTCAGTTCTTCACAGTACACATCTGTAATGCTCACCCCGTTTGGTAAGAAGCTGTGATGAATCACACCGGCGCTAGACCACCAAATAGTGACCATCACTTTTCTAGGGGTAAGTTTTCGTTTAGGGCATTGTTTAGGTGCTGAACCAGGATTCCAACCAACTTGCTGAGCGCTTGCGAATATCAAACAGAATCCATTTTTCATCGCAGGTAACAATGCGGTTCAAAATTCCTTCATTTGTGTGTCTGTAGAGCAGTGCAAGACACGTCTCGACGCGTACTTCGCGCTGGCGATCATTGAGTTCGTGGGGCACCCATTTGTCAAGCTTTTTTACCTTGCCAATTTGACGCAAATGGACCAATATTGTTTTGACGCTAACGTCGAAAGCTGCTGCTAATTCAGCCGTAGATTGTGTATCATCAGCTTCCACAATCGCCTTTAATTCGTCATTGTCGACCAAAGTCTTCGGACGTGGTGCGACGGTACTCATATTCCATAATTACTCGAATTTTTAACGTATCCATGATGACAAAAAATATTGAAATGCAATGAAAATGTAACACTAATCAATAAACAAATGACTACAAGAAAAATAAATTCCATGTTTTTAAAATAAAATTAATTTGAAATTAGAATTCTTAGCCAAACAAAAATTATTTTGATTTGAAATGGCCAGTACTGCAGAACGGCAATTTCATAGGTAAAGACCTATTATATAATTTTTTTCTGTACGTGTGTATTTCACTGAACTCCTCCTAAACGGCTGGACCGATTTTGATGCAATTTTGTGTGCGTGTTCCAATGGATCCGAGAATGGTTTAGATTCACAATTGAACCCGGTAGGTGGCGCTGTGGTTGAATTTTAGTTTTTTTTTATTATCAAGGCAGGACGACGTCTGCCCGGCCCGCTAGTATGTATATAGATTTAAGAAGATATCTATAACATACATTATAATTAGCGACTATATCCTTAATATGTTGGAATGGCATTCATAATTTTACTACTAGGAGTGTCCTCATTTGCAGTCAGTTCACGTATTTGTTTCGTAAAACCGGTTTATCCACAATATGGTTACACAATAAATACAGGATATATGATTTTTTTGCATAAATTTGTTTAAATTACTCAATTTTATTTGAATAACATCAGATGTAAACTTTATATTTTTAAAGGCGCACTAGTATGGACAACGTATTACATCATGCAATATATGTACGTCTGTATTTTATTGTGCTTATAAATAAAAAAATATCGAAAAAAATTATATTATCGTTTTATTAATCATATTTGTATTTTCTTGTCAGGTTCTAATATATATCACTACTTATTATAAAACAAAGTCATCTGCCACGTCTGTCTGTCTGTTCTCAATAAACCTAAAAACTAGGTACTTAATGAATTTACATGTGATTTTCGCGAGTAGATAAAGCGATTCATGAGGAAGGTTCATAATTTATATAATTTGTCAAGTTTTTTTTATAACAAAGCGGGATAACGTCCTCCGGTCCCGCTGTTCTTTATATATATAACTATTTTGTCGGTGTGTATGTGTCGTGCACTCTTCGTAAATGGTTGGACAGATTTTGATGCTATTTTTGAGTGGGTCCAGATGGATCCAAAAACGGTTTAGATTCACAATTCGACCCGGTAAGTGGCGCTGATGTTAAATTTTAGGATGTTTTTATTAAAGCAGGACAACGTCCGCCTGGCCCGCTAGTTCAGATATATAAAACAACTAACATTTGTGCGCGTATTTGCTCGAGTTGATATAGATGTAGCTGAGCCCTCAGAACAGCATTTTTTTTTAATGTTTGTCCTTGTATATATTCTGACTCTATTCGAAATTTCGAGACGAGCGGTTGAGTATCTAAACGGTAACAAAGAAACTAATATTCTAATTTATAATATTAGTCAGAGTATATAGAACAAGGTATGACGTTAAATGAAGTCAACACAAAGTAACTACTAGAAGATTCTATTAAGAAGTACCAGTAAATCGTGCTAGCTCAAAGGTTTGACAGGCAGAATATACCAACGAATTTTTTGAGATTTGCGTACTATTATATACAGATATATATATTAATACGTGAAGTTTGTACCCATTTTTAAACGAATTGCTCGAACGGATGAACGTGAAAATTGGCAGAGTTAAAGTTTATATGGAGGAGAAGTGCTTAAAGCAATTTTTCTATATAAAATGCATTAGAAACATATTAAATTAATTAAAATAAGCATTACACACACTACTGCTTGAATGACAGACGACATATTCACACATGTAAATGATAAAGATGTTACGCCATCCTTCCTTATTATTTTATTTCGTCTCCTTTACTCTAATCACAATAGTACTTAAACTGTCTCTTTCTCGGTATTTTATTCCTTATTTACTTATTCTATCACTCTCATCGTGCTATTGTATTGTCTTCCCACTCACTCTAATGTTCCATACCTTACATGCCCTTTGAAATTAACTGGTCAAACTGTAGGTTAATTTTATAATAATACTAGCGGCCCGCTCCGGCTTCGCACGGATATAAAATATATAGCCTATATCATTCACTGAAAAAATGATTAAAATCGATCCAGTAGTTTTGATTTATTCGTTGCTGCCCGTGGCCCGCCTGCGTTTGTTGCAATGTAAGCGGGAAAAAAAGTAATTATTTACAACATCACATTAGAAACCTCAAAAATAACAGTATCTCTCCACTATTTAATGGATGTTATTATAATTATAAACCTTCCTCTTCAATCACTCTATTTATTAAAAAAACCGCATCAAAATCCGTTGCGTAGTTTTAAAGATTTAAGCATACATAGGGATATAGGGACAGAGAAAGCGACTTTGTTTTATACTATGTGGTGATAATATGTAAATTCATAATATACATTAATAAATATTTAATTAATTTATAAATAATATAACATTGATAAATTTATGAAACCACTGAAACAATTATTGCGGGGTGGTAGGGTGTCTGTACCCGACTGGATCGCGACCACCGTACACCAGGTGGAACACCCGCCATAGTGACACGTTTGGGCGTGTCGCGTTCCGGGATCAGCCGGTGTATATCCAGCAACCGGGGGGGGGCTGTCCCTGACTGGGTCGCTTTCAGGCCGGCATGACAGCGGCGACCGGCGATAGATAGTATGTCTTTCGGTGGTCGCCATTGTTTTTGGATTGTACTGTGCTTACCATCAGGCACAGTACAGTCAGTTTGTCGAGCTACAATAAAAAAAAAATATATATTATTCTCATTGGTCTTATTGAAAGTCAAAATGAATTATGGTCGACTTTCGACCACTATGTGACCACTGGTAGACATAAAGGCCCTCCAATAAATATCTAGATATGAAATAAACATTGTATTATTTAAAGAGCTTCATTAAAATACACTTTAATATAATTTTATAATCGACGTAAGCAAAGCTACGAGTACGGATAATAGCTACCATTCTTTAAATGGTTTTAATGCTTTAAATAATTTAAAGTTTCTTCTTGTATAAAGAAAATGGTTGAAATAAATTAAACAACAAACTCCTGTTTTAAGTCTAAAGAAATTAAAGCTTCTGTAGCAGATGTCACCTGTGTCTTCTCTGTGAAAATAATTACTTTACGAGGAAGGAATTCATTATTTGTAAGAAAAGTTCACAACATCTTCACGTAAGATTGTACAATTTTTTTGTTACCTTTAAGGTTTCGGTGGTTGTTGAATTTTTTTTTAAATCTTAAATGACAATTAAGTCTATGATGATAAGCACCCTAAATTTGGAATGGAACTGATTCTGAATTGTAACTACCAGAACTACTAGGTTCTTATACTATAAAACCGAATCGCTTATATCGAGTCGCTATTACAAATATTATATTAACATACACTCATCAAAAAAGTCTAAGCAACATGCACTAATTTAAATTTTAGGATGGTTCTTCACATTATAACGTTGTATTTTATTTTTAAAATAATATCTTTAGGGTTCTATGATGTAAAAATAACAGCTGTTGTCTTTATAAGTTCTTTTAATAACAGAAATGAACAATATTAGAATATACTGTAGAAACTAAGATACATAAGAAACTAAACTTTTTTCTTACAAAATGAAATTTCTAAAGAAAATGTATTTATTGTGAAAGAATAGAACAATTTAATACAAAGTATGGTCTCCTCTGCTATTCAGAACTTGTCGGCAACGATTATTCATTGAATTAATGAGACTGTTTATGTCATCTTGCGGTATTCGCTCCCAATGGAATTGTAGCAAATCCTTCAGCTGTTGGGTTGTTGTCGCTCCGTCCAAGTCCTCCAAAACACGTCTCTGGAGCATGTCCCATGCATGCTCGATGGGGTTGAGATCTGGCGATTGTGCAGGCCAGGGCAATACCCGGATGTTCTCCGTTGCAAAGTATTCACTGGTTCGGCGAGCTGTATGTGAACGCGCATTATCATGCATTAACCTAAAATCGGAGCCAAAGGTTTGTGCAAATGGGTAGACATAAGGTCTGAGAATATCCTCAATGTAATTTTCAGCATTCATGTTTCCATTTACAAAAACGAGCTCAGTTCGCCTGTTCTTCATAATATCCGCCCATAACATAACTGTTGAGCCGCTGTATGGATGAACTTCCTGAACGCACCTGAGCCTTTCAGTATTTCCGGGCCGACGATACACTCGCACCCTTCTTGTATCAGGCTTAAACCCGAATCGCGACTCATCGGAAAACATAATTTTATCCCATTGTTCCTGGGTCCATGTTATGCGTTCTCTACACCATTCATATCGACGAGCGCGATTCCCGTGACGTATCGGTGGGCACCTGATTGGGCGTCGAGCTCGTAGGCCTTACTCATGCAGTCGATTTCGCACAGTTTGAGGACTTACATCAACACCACTTGAAATTTGTAGCCTCAAACTTATCTCTCGAGCGGTTAACATCGGCTGGCGTCTTGCAGTCAGTTGTATGTACCGGTCTTGCCGAGTAGTTGTACTCCTTTTACGGCCTGGATGCTGTTCAGCGGGTTCTCCTGTATTATTGTAGCGCTGCCAAAGACGACAAATAAGACTTCTATGAATGCCAAAATGTCGAGATACCTGAGATTGATTATTTCCCGCTTGCAACATCCCTACAGCTCTTTGCATTTCATCTGTCATCAAATAACGTCGCTTCATGACGTAAAGAATATCTAACAATTCAATTTTGTCGCTAACTTTATTTAAATGGTTGGTAAAATTATAAAATCAAGACTAAACGTAGCAATTAAAACGCACTTAAATTCAAACAAATTCGCAATCATTTGAATTTTATGAAAAAACAAAACATAATCAATTTTTTATTTTACAACCAGCCAGTATGTCATCAATATCAAAAAAGTTTATTTACCTACGCACTTTGTTTGATTAAATACTTAGAAATTAATTAATATAAATGGTAAAATTTGTAATATCACGCATGTTGCTTAGACTTTTGTGATGTGTGTATATCAGCAACTATCGGAATGTTAGTTATACCAAAAAGTAGTTACTTCCATATCTGGTACACATTGTGTACTACTATTAGTCACTTTAAAGTCCTTTAACTTCCAATAACTACTCAATTTTTATTGGACGCCATGCCATTTTGCTTCTTCTAAACATTGAAAAAATTGCGCCGGATCAGCCCGACTGTTAGCATGGCGACGCATCGCCACGGCAAAGCTTTAATTTTTTTGTTTCATTAATATAAACGATTATTAGGTAAACTGTTGTCTTCTTCTTGAAAACTATCTTAATATTTTGTTTTTTATTATCCAATATTTACGTCCTGTCGTAAACTATACGTTCATGTATATTACCTGTACAAAATAATTTCGACGTTTCACATCTGCCAGGCGTCTCGCAACGGCTCACATTTTTTTTTATGTACTCAAACTTTTGAAATAGATATAACAGCCAAATTTAAATATAATATGCTGGTAGTAATCCAGTAAATTTTGTAGGTGGTAGAGCCACGCTGAAACTATTACTGGTTTCAGCATAAATGGGTCGGCTCGCCCGGGGTAGTACCACCCGCTCACAGAAAACCGACGTGAAGTAACAGTGCTTGCATTGTTGCGTTTCGTTCGGTCAGTGAGAGCGCCGGACCCCCACCTCCCCTCCCCTTCCACTTTCCCCTTCCCTTTCTCCCCCTCTCCCTACACAGGCTGGCAACGCACTTGCGACTCCTCTGGTGTTGCAAGTGTCTATGGACGGTGGTGATCACTTACATCAGGTGACCCACCTGTTCGTTTGCCTCCTATGATATAAAAAAAAAAAAAAGTAAAGCTCTGGTGCCTAACAGTCTCGCTAACTTCACTAATTCGATTCATTACTAGGACATAGTTGGCCGTTACGCCGACTAATACGCCTTTGTAAATCGCACACCGTTAACATCAGCGCAGAAGACGAATGCCATCATTACCAAAACCGGGAAACATTTTATTAACTCTCAGCTCGGAACTAATTGGGTAAGTGTTGAAAAATCGAGTCCATTTATTCCCTTGCTTTTTGTATGACGAAATTTCTCTTATTCGTAATCATGTTGTATTCCGCAATAATACGATTATATTTTTTATATTAAGGAACGTAATAAGAATACTCAAACAGCTACTCTTGTTATGTATATAACAAGACTATATTAAATATTGAATTTCAGGAATACATAAGAGACCTTATGATAGCAACGTTATCGATTCATTATTTTATCTTTTATTAAAGTAGCATTGTTGTAGTCACTGACATGTTTAAATCATGGGCTGCTTCAATTACTCAAATCATATTAGTTAGACCTTTTATTTGAGCCATTAAAAAACTAAAGTACAAGATTGGAATTAGATTGCAAACAAAACATACAATTTGCTAATTATCATAGGACAATGAAGTAAAAAATCAGAAAAGAATAACGGATAACTGCAAAGGGTATTACAGCTTTTGTGTATATCCCAGCAGAAATTTGTTGCTGCAATAGATATGACAAAATCGCAAGCTAAAATTGAGGTTCCTTATGGTATATAACAATGTGTACCAAAAATGCAACTACTTCTTGGTATAACTGAAAATCCGGTAGCTGCTGATATACGTGAATATGAGCTTTGTAATAGATTTTCTTCTTAAATCCGGTTATATAATCAATCGTACCTATTTACGTAGTAAGCAATATCATCTTATAAGTATTATATTTTTAACAAAAATAAAACAGTGAACATCAAGCACTCGGCGGGTTCGGTTGTTTCATCTCGCTGATCCGTCTATCATTTAAAATATAATTTTCTGTCAGTTATTATTATCAACAACAAATTATCACAATACTGTAAGACACTCCCGACGTACATGCATTAGAAATATTCCTTCGCAAATGATATGGTTACGTCACAACTTTTTATCGCCACAGGTAAATTACAACACACACACCACGCCACAGAACAATTAATTATATTAGACACTAATAATATTAAATTAAATACGTGACCGTCCTAATTTGAACTCAGACATTTTTAAGTATTGCAGTTTAATAATACATTCATTTTTTTTAAAGTTCCTTCTACGTGCAAGTAGATACAACGTATAAAATGTCAAATTAAAATTATGACTCTGATACCAAGGTAAAAGTTTTATCAGCTATTGTTATATGTTTATGATGCATAAAGTACTTACTATACGAGAAACCTATGACTCAGGTTTCTGTAATACTTGTCTACGTAATACGTTGCAAACTAATTTATTATGACCATAATTGTAATGACATAATACATCAAATTGAATAAAATGTGAAGCAGAATTGAAATGACAAAATTTTAAATACCATAGCAATACGATTCTATAACCTTACAAAGAACAAATAAGTTGTTACACCTGCTAACGAAGTTGAAACGTTAAGTAACAACGTTGCTGAACCTAGTAAGATTACGCAGCGTCTCTCAAGTACAGTTGCTGGAATTAGTAAACATCATTACATAGTATAAAACAAAGTCCTCTATCGCGTCTGTCTGTCTATCTGTTCGCGATAAACTCAAAAACTACTGAACAGATTTTTATGCGGTTTTCACCAGTAGATAAAGTTATTTATGGGGAACGTTTTGGTATTTTTTTTTAATAATTAGGGCAGGACAACGTATGTCGTGTCCGCTATTTCATAATATAAGAAATAAATATATTCTATGTATAATGGTTGGGTATCGCATACTGCATCTCGAGTGGACTCACCTTATATATACCGACTCGACGGTCATTTGGTACATACAAACAAGTTTACATAATGGATGTTTAGTATGGGACTCTCAACTTTAGGATGGTAAATAATGTAATCCCTCATATAATGGTGTATTAGAGCATTTGAAACTTTTACGTCTAGGTCCCATTTTAAAGTTGAAAATCAATTGTGGATCATGTCATCATAATTCCATTAACATAGACTGAGTATTATTGTAGGATTGTTGGATAGAGTCCAAAGTTACTGTCGACGTATCAATTACTATCATTACATAGTATAAAACAAAGTCCCCTACCGCGTCTGTCTGCCTGTCTGTTTGCGATAAGCTCAAAAACTACTGAACGGATTTTCAAGCGGTTTTCACCAGTGGATAAAGTGATTCATGAGGAACGTTTTGGTATATAATTTGTGAAGGATGTTTTTATAATCAGGGCGGGACAACGTCTGCCGGGCCCGCTAGTTACCCATAACTAAATGTTTACTCATACGTAGAAATCAATGATTACCTAGGTCGTTCTAGTGAATCTAGTTTGAAAAGTACAGAATAACAATTCCTAGTTTCTTAGAATATTAATTTGTTTAGTGGCGACAACCATAAAACCGCAGGCAGCACATCCTACAATTTGAAGCGGATACGGATTTAAAACCGTACAAAAACGTATCGAAAGAAATTCGTATTGTAGAAAATATTTTATAAGTACGCAATTTAAATAATAATTCCATATTAATTAACCACAAATGGTAATGCTGTTGATTTGTTTTATTTAATCGTACGGCTAAATAGAATATCCATATTTTATTATCGTCTATTGAGTGATTGCTCTATTTGTCGCTCCGAGGTTCAATTTATGTGGAACAGCGCAGCAGTCGGAATTTTGTTAATCTTTAGCACCATCCGGGAAACACGTGCAGGAGAATGAGAGGTACACTTCCTGTGGACACGAGTAACATCCGATGATTTATATGAAGCAAAAAAAGGAGCGATGGCTATACCAGCATATTTTTTATTTGTTATTGGTTTGGCAAAATGACTGCACGATACCTGATGAAAAGTACAGTACAGTCCATAAATAAAGGGACCATCAGTGTTAAATACCAAGTGTCTTTTCACGCCTCGTTTGAAGGACCTCATGTCATAAGATAAAGGGAACACACTGACTGGGAGGCAATTCCACGTCTTCACAGTACGCCAAAAAACTATATAAACTACTAAATAATCTTGGCCATTATAAGTTCGTTATTGAAAGAACATCCAAAGCGGCCTTAATAACTTCTTACAGTATTTGGCAAGGCAGAGCAAGAAGGCGGGTAGTGAAAGTATAGATTCTGCTCGGTAGGAGTTCCATAATTTCTTTAGGCCATAAAACCCAAGCAACGGGGATTTGCTTACCAATATAATAAACCCGGCAATCCGTGTTTGGCAAGGCAGGTAAAAGTACGAGTGGTGGAAGGTTGAAAATTGCTCTACACTGTCTTAAATTTACACTAAGAAAGCAAGTCCGAAACCACTGCCCCGAATTCTTCGCCAAGTAATACGCTGGACCTGGCAGCCGTGCGATAAGTTCACAAAACGCTAAGAACTTCGAGTAAAGTTACTTGCAAGTATGTGCATAGGTGATAAAGGTATTTGTTGTTGGCAATTCCTCGATTCAAAAAAAATTGAGTAAGTAATTTAATATTTTAGACTAAGCATAGATCAGGTCTAAAGTACGCTGCCCTTTGTGAGATTAAATATAATAATCTACTGACGAGATATCATTATTAGGTCAACACTACGCATTATATACACACCAACAGATAAAATTGGATTGTATATGAATAACCAAATCTGTCTGGCTTTTTTTTATAATTAATAATCGTAATTTCATTCTCATGAAAATGATTTTGTAAACATCACACTAACATCAAGGGAACTACGTGTATTATCTGGTTTAATTATGGACTGTCTTTTATTTTTTTAATTATAATTTTGTTATGAATATTTAAACTATAACCCTTATACCTATTATAATTTATTATTACCAAACTTTACTGTTACTTCATATCCAATATGGAAAATTATAATAAAATATAGTCTACATAATACTTTAAAGTCTTATCTGTCTGCAAAAGCCTTATCAATGGTGTATTTTTTTATTAAAGAAATCAAGAACTGTAATTCTAATTTACATATACGATTGCAAACATACTGGTTTAAAAAATATATTTGGAAAAAAATAAAACCGGCTTCAAAAAATCTACTCCAAATGCACCTGAACGTTCTTGTACATAGTTAGAAACCTACCTAGATGTGGCAATGTAATAATATTACAAATATGTCAATAACTGTGCATTAACTATTTGATTTATTTTTTTTATATCATAGGAGGCAAACGGACAGGTGGGTCACCTGATGTTAAGTGATCAGCACCGTCTATAGACTCTTGCAACACCAGGAGAGTCACAAGTGCGTTGCCAACTTGTCTTGGGGGAGAGGGAGAGTAAGGGAAGGTGGAAGGGGAGGAGACGTGGGCCTCCGGCGCTCTCACTGACCAAACAAAACGCAACAATGCAAACACTGTTACTTCACGTCGGTTTTCTCTGAGAGGGTGGTACTACCCCGGGCGAGCCGGTCCATTTATGCTGAAACCATTAATTCAGCGTAGCTCTACCACCTAACAAAGATGATTTTGAGAAGTTCTCGGTGTGCCATTAAAATCGAAGGTTTCATACTAATAAAATGAAAATTAGACCTCCTTGAAAATATTCCAAATCGGTTTTTACATGATGACGATTTGATCTAACAAATAAAAAAAAATACAGCCGAATTGAGAAGTCGTCTTTTTTGAATTCGTTTAAAAAATATTTCAATCACAGAACAATGATTTTCTTTCTTTGTAACCCTAACAGCTTAATGTGTAAATTATAAGTTAAGGGGTAAAATTATAATATTTACAAATATTACAATAATCTGGGGGCACGTCAGTGCCTCCTTCAAGCCGAGCAAAAAGCTTCATGGCCGTACCATCCTTTTCTCGAAACAGTTCAAGTCATTTTCGACCACCTATAACTTCGTTGGGAATAAAACTAGAAGCCTGAATTTTTAATATTTAAAATCTTTTACGTTTTAAATAAAATAGAATGACTTGGCAATCGCATTAAACAATCTTATTTAAAATAATATGTAGAATATGTAAGCCATTAAAACCAAAATTTATAAAAAAAACCAAGTCTCGCAACTCAGTTCTTCTACCGTAAAAAGTTGTGAGATTCATGTAATTATACCAAGTCGGTTACTTTATTAAGTCCCTACTCAAGGGACCTTCTGTCTTAAGTTATTACGTAATTAGCTAACCTAACAGCATCCTATAGTGACCATATCGATATTAAAAATCTTTTATGTTTTAAATAAAATAGATTGACTTGGCCATATAGATTGTAGCTTTTGACCAAAATCTCACCTGATGTTAAATGACGATTGAGGTCAAGATGGGATCATTGTGTTAAATAATTTCTAAAACGACGTAATCTCGTCTATAATCATTACATAGTATAAAACAAAGTCCCCTACCGCGTCTGTCTGTCTGTCTGTTCGCGATAAACTCAAAAACTACTGAACGGATCTTTATGCGGTTTTCACCATTGGATAAAGTGATTCACGAGGAACGTTTTAGTATATAATTTGTCCAGGATTTTTTTATAATCAGGGCGGGACAACGTCTGGCGGGCTCGCTAGTAATATATAAAGTACTACATGCAAACCAAAAAGAAATACATGAAACGAGTGACTATTTTTTATACCCTAAAGGTTTGACCACAATGTTATCAAATGCTAACTGATTATGTGGTCTAAGACAGTGGGATAAGATAGTGGGATAAGATAGTAAATAGATAGAAACGTACTAATAGGTTCTTGGCGACGGATTATCAACTGAAAGGTCGTAGAAAAAGCCCTACCACCATGTTATGGTTCGTCACGATGTTTCCGCGTTTTGGCTCTTCAGATAAATCAGTTACTATATACTAGAAGTAACCTTAGTTATTCAAAAGACTAAGATTAGTCTCTATTGTATAAAAACGATCAATATAAACGATTAAAGGTTCACAGACGAGATTAGGTAGTAGGATTTTGTATTGTAAGAAGTCACCAGAGAAAATTACTTCTTACTGAAGATTTTTAATATAGCTGTTGTTGTATTGCTCTTGATGAGAGTGTAATAGCAATGTTATTATCAAAATTAATATCATATCATTTAAGCATTTTGCAAACAATTTCATTATCACTTCAAGGGAAAAAGTGATGAAATGTTTATTTATGATTAGTAGATTAATCATTCAATTTATTGTGTCATAAGATTCTATAAAAATAAAACGATTTTTTAATATTTAAATTGTATATTTCCGTTCATAAATTACAAACGTTAAATAAATAAATAATAATTACTTATTATATACATTGTATACCAATTATAATATAAACTTGCATTTACTTATATGTATGTCTACATTATTTTATATGTGAGCCTTTGAGCATTTAAGACGTGAAAGTGTAACAAACAAATACAGTCACATTTATAACATGAGTTACAATTAGGATTTGTCTTGTAGTATGTAATTGTAATCATTGTCAAATATAAAAAAAAAAACTTCACATGCTTATTAGCATTTTGTTAAAATTAAAACAAAATAATTTAAATTATTGCAATATTAATGTAAGCACAAACTAAAATAATTCTGAAACACATTAACATTGTTTTTATTTAGTTATAAATTTAAATTTGAATACATTTTTTTTTAATATTTAAAAATCAACGTTTAGTTATGTATTATACTGTTAAAAGCTTCTTATAATACTATACTTTTGCTAATATTTGACAATGCAGGTGAAGACATATCTAATTTTGTTAATTTATATTTATATATAAATTTCTTCTGTACGTGTGTATGTCACTGAACGCCTAAACGGCTGGACTGATATTGATGAAATTTTGTGTGCGTGTTCGTGTGGATCCGAGAATGGTTTAAATTCACAATTGGACCCAGTATGTGGCGCTGTGGTTGAATTTTAGATTTTTTTTTTAATTATCAAGGTAGGACAACGTCCGCCGGGACCACTAGTACACTTATATAATTTATACATAATATACACTTTTATTAACCGAAACCACGTTTCAAATTACGTTCAATACAATTTATTAATAAATCAGTCTATATTATGAATTTTATCCATGTCGATATTATAGCAAAAGTTATTAAAAATGTACTCTATTCAAATTACTGATGCTATCTTAAAAATTATTTCACTATAAAGAATCTAAATTATCTATGAATATACAAAATATTGAGCAAAGTTGCTTGTATATTTATAAAAGTTAGACATTTCAAAAACTATTATATACCATAAATATTTAAGAAAAAAACTTAAATTATCTCTGCTACGAAAAACGAGTATTAGAGTTTTACAAAATAATCTCCTTATATTTAAAATATATCTAAACTTAATCCATAATCTCACTCTGAATCAATAATTACTACTATACAAAATAAATACGAAGTCTTCTTTGTAATATTTTAACAAACAAGGGTTTAACCCTAAAATAATAATTTGCTCAAGAGATATGTGCCTACTATATTTACACAGAACATACGTATGAATTAATATTAAAGAGAAAATGGAACATGTTCACATATTGATCGTTATTTGAGGCACGTAAACTACACAAACTTAAATAGCTTATCTATTTCTGTTGCGTAGTTATCTTAGAACAATACATAGAGATCTATATCTATAAAATTTATAAGTCTATGTTTTTGAATATCAAAGTTCATGCACATACAAGGTGAAGTTACGTCGTAATGTTAAGCAATTAACTTAATAACTAAACTATACAAATATTTGCTCACTCACGCTAATTTATTTAAACTATAATTAACACAATCAGAATTTATATATTTGATTTCGATTGCACCATTATAGTCCTGCGATACTTCACGATTCATAACACAAATTTTAAAAATATGAAAATTCGATATTTTTCTTCACTTTTCAATCGTTTGGAAATACGATCACATCTGTATAAACATTTTTGGGAGGATCATCGTGCTTCCTCCCGAATCGTGCGTCGATTAGTTCCGAAATGTCATCATCAACCTCGTTCTCATGCTGTTTACGGCTCTCGTAATTCGTCGGCCCTTCGAAGACTATCGCATGTGGATCATTCGTATCCGGATAATAAATCTTTCTCAGTTCAACGAAGCTCAGGAGGCACAAAAACACGAGAGCGCGAGAAAACATTTTAAAATACGCGCGACCTTGTCGAACGGAGCAACAAAAACAAGTGACCGGCTGCAGGTCGGAACTGTGCCTTTAAGCTCACGATACATTGCTATATAAATACTCGTTAATATGATAGTACACGAGAAATTCCGTAACCACTGATATTGTATGACTAATACTATCCTTTGAATTCAAACTTACATCCTGTGATTACCTCGTCCTAGAATTTATTGAATAACGTACGATAATATTAGTAATTCTTGAGTAACCTTCTTTTTTTTAAGTTTATTTTTGTCAACCAATCTACTAGATTATTACTGCCATTGTCAAGTGAGTATCGATATTACAAGTTTCTTGATATAATTTCAATGTTCCAACAAGATGATGGCTCCCTTGTTAGAACTTTCCATGGAGTTTTTGTGGAATCTCAGAGTTCATGCTCAATCGTATTATTTTCCATTCACTTCACTTATGCACAATAAACAAACTATATTACTTAAAACACGACCAATTTTACACAATATAGAGTTAAGTAACACAAGATTATGAATAAAATATAAAATCCACTACATGACAGACCAAAATCCCGCCAAAAACTCCAAAAACCTTTTATTGTATATATTACACATTAGCAATGCCAATTTCTTTCCAAATTACGCAACAGATTATCATATAGTCATACAATAGAGCCTAGAAGTTGCAAATTTGATTCTTCAAATATCCACATATATGCATGTACGAGTTTATTAGCTGCTTACCTATTCTTAGATTGAGTTAAATGGCCTCTTGTAACACCATGTCCTCATATATCATTACATAGTATAAAACAAAGTCGCGTCTCTCTGTCTGTCTGTTCGCGATAAACTGACAAACTACTGACCGGATTTTCATGCGGGTTCACCAATGGATAGAGGGATTCATGAGGAAGGTTTTGGTATATTATATCTATCTTCTTTTTTTAACCGACTTCAAAAAAAGGAGGAGGTTATCAATTCGACTGTATTCTTTTTTTTTTATGTTTGTTACCTCATTACTTTGGACTAGGTGAACCGATTTTGATGATTCTTTTTTTATTTGAAAGCTGGTGTTTCCCGTGTGGTCCCAATTTAATTTGATTTGATAATTTGATTGATTTTGGTTGAACAACTTAAAAAAAATTTTAAGGAAAAAAAAAAAATAAAATTTTTTTTTTATTTTAAAATTTAAAAAAAATTTTTTTTTTTTTTGTTGGGTTTTTATAAATAAAAAAAAAATTTTTTTAAAATTTTTTTTCTTTATATAATTTGTCAAGGATTTTTTTATAATCAGGGCGGGACAACGTCTGCCGGGCCGGCTAGTTTATAATATAAAATATGACTTTGTCTATGCATATGTAGGACGTATAACAGGATGACCTTTGCCTACTTAGAAAAATTATATATGGTGTGTTCTGTTTAATCTGTAGAATGAAGGACGATATCAAAGCGATGATGTTATGAACAGGCCAAGAGTTTGAGTGAAAGAGAAGACGATTACGATGCGATATGGAGCATTAAGAGTGATGATGTTTAGTATGGCGATGATAAGATAGCGTTTAGGACGTGCTCTGCGATAACCAGAGTAATGCCTGTTTTGTTATAATAAACCAAAAGAAAGACTTCTTATTTCCCACTTGCTGGCCGCCATGGTTTTCCACTGGCGTACTAATGAGACCAAATCTTTCATTTACAGTACGAACATGTATTTAGTAAAATGGTAACTGAACAATTGAACGTCAATTCTCTTAGTATTTTTACAGGTACACTTACATATATTTGGCAACTGATTTTCATTTATTTCCCATGCAATACTATACATATTATTCTTTTACTGGATTCTATTCCTATAATATTCGTAGGACCACCTCCTCTCCCCTACCCCCTTCCCTTACTCCCCCTCTCCCCCAATACTGGTTGGCAATGCACTTGCTACTCCCCTGGTGTCGCAAATGTCTATGGACGGTGGTGATTATTTACCATCAGGAGACCCTTTTCTTTTGTTTTTTTTTTATTTACCTGGGGAAAATCCTTATGGATATGCCACCCTCCCGGGGGAGAGGATGGGTTATGTCCGACTCGCACGGACTAAAACCCCACGGTGTACCGCAGACCGTAATTGTTGAGGCGGCAAGGGATCGTACTCGCTACTCTACCTTGTAGAGCCACCCCAAGCCGAGAGTCCGCCCGGCGGAAGGTGACCGCCGGGCTCCTACCTTTAGAGAGGCAGACTGGGTACACACCAGCTGCCTTCCCTTGTCTGCCGGACATGTGCAATGAGGAGATGGGCCCCCGTATATATGTATATACATATACTAGCGGCCACGACGAACGTTGTCCTGGTTTTAAAAAAAAAAACCTAAAATTCAACCGCAGTGCCACGAACCCGGTTCAATTATGAATCTAAACTATTCTCGGATCCACTGGAACACGCACACAAAATTTCATCAAAATCGGTCCAGCCTTTTAGGAGGAGTTCAGTGACATACACACGTACAAAATAAAGATATATAGATACAACAATTAGGTACACAATTTATAAAAAAAGGAAGTTGATTCCTCACATGACGTGCTTCATGACTCGTTACGAAACAAACAAACTCACAATCATATTTATAACATTAGTTTTGGTTTACTGAACAAGGAAACAACATCATTATTACATTTCGACCGATCGCGCGAAGGAATTACGATGTAAATTATAAGGTCAGAATGTACAATAAGCGATAATGAAGTAAACGTGAAGGCGTGCTCTGTAGTTCGGTACAAGGGAATCGGGGGCCGAGGGTGAGTTGGTCGTCCTGCGAAAACCGAAAATTACCGAAAGGGGCCGAACTGTGTATGCCTATTTCAGCGGGGTACAACATGGTACTAGTTTCTACCTGCGACTTCGTTCGTGTG
Source organism: Antheraea yamamai (assembly GCA_036509395.1). Classification (NCBI taxonomy): domain Eukaryota; kingdom Metazoa; phylum Arthropoda; class Insecta; order Lepidoptera; family Saturniidae; genus Antheraea; species Antheraea yamamai. Next base: position 4,459,036 of record AP028446.1, read on the forward strand.
GAATAGTTATTTTGGGCTACCGCTAACCCGCAGAGAAAGCTCTCAAAGGAAAAAAACCTATTTTGTGACATTCTTCTATTGGTCTTAGCGTGATGATATATAGTCTATAGCCTATAGCCTTCCTCTACAAATGAGCTATCTAACACTGAAATAATATTTCAAATGCGGTCGCCCAAACAAACAAACCCTCCAGGTTTATAATATTAGTATAGATTTATTTAAGTTTACTTAACTGCCTTGATAGTAACAAATAAATGCAAGTGAAGTATTGGATATATAAATACATAGTACCGTTTCAATTGAGACGATTTTTAGTGATATTGAAAGAAAATTATTTTCTTAAAGTCAACTTGCATTAGTCCTTTAATATGGTCCAAAACCACTTCTCTTTATTTATTTATTTATTTATCATAAGAATCAACAACAGTAACATAAAATAAGAAGGTAAAAACATACATGGAAAAAACTTAAAATTATTTATATCACAAATTATAGTTGACTACAGCATTAACCATAATAAGATGCGATGCGGAAAACAATAAAAGTAGAAGAAAGAATTATGAAAAAAATAAGAAGAAAATAAAATAATACAATTCGATAATGAATAACTTAAAAATTAAGGAAAAAAAATCCCGCAGAGATTAATTAAATAAAAAACTAATTTTTGATTTGAAATTTAATAGGGAATTACTAAATAAGTCTATCCTGTAATCTTTTTTAACAAGGTCGTTATATTGTCGAGATAATCTGGGAACAATGGAGAAATGTCCTAAATTGGTTCTGTAGCTTTTGTGACCAAATAAAGAGACAGGAAATCTAGGTAGCCTGGAAGGCACAATAATGTTAAATCGATTCAAAAGTTCTGAGTTATCAATGTGGTTATTGTAAAGTTTATATAAAAAAGTCATGTTCAGCATAATTCTTCTATTATTAATTATTAATCTATTATTATTATTCATAATTCTCTTATTAGGTGACTAGTTTTTGCTCCCAGCTTCAATCGCGTTAATATAAATTAGACCTTTTCCCTACTCTTGACATGATGTATGTAAAAGTTCACAATAATCAGGTAAATAATTATATTAGTAAGCATTCATCGTTTTTATTATTTAATCATATGACGTAAGTACTATTGCCTGCTTGTATAGATTCTAGGCCTATCCGAACAAAAGTATAATTACAATAATAACTCATTTCAAAATATATAAGAACAGTGGATTAATGTGTTATACGTCAATTAAAGAGTTTGTAAGCGTAAAGTCAGGGCACTAATTTGAATTTTAAATTACCATCCGTATTATTATAAAATGTATCAAGAATAATAATTAGCCTTGAATAATGAGAACCTTTTCCTTTCACTTAGGTCCGGGTCACTGCTACACTTTGTATTTCCCACCTTTATCTAGAGATCTATCTATATGTATTTACGGTTTTATTAACAGCAAGTTCAGATGTTTTCTCCAAGAATTACGATATCAAGTAATTGTTTTTAAATTCGTTTCCAAATTATTTATTAATTATATATTATTAAACAAAGTCCCCTATCGCGTCTGTCTGTCTGTCTGTTCGCGAAAAAAAAAAAAAATATTGACGATTTTTAACTGTGACGAGTGATTATGAGGAACGTTCTAGTAAGGTCTATCACGGATTTTTCATAATCAGGGCAGGACAACGTCTGCCGGGACCGCTAGTTATATATTATTATACTAAATGTGACTGGCGGGTATATCCGGGTAAAATGATTGTTCAGTTATTTTATTAATAAAAAAATTTAAGCATTACACGGTTTACTTTACGTATAAATATGTATTACAATGCTATTTTTTGCATGACATTTATCACAAAATTGGATGTTGTAAGGAACTAATTAATATATTTGAATAGAATGAGGAATTGTTTTCGTTCCATTAAGATTAATGTTTTGCACGCCGCGTTTAACATTTCTAATTTGTGTTGTCTCGTAAAGATGGTCACTCTGATTTCATTATTTAAGTTAGTTTTATGATATCCTAGTACTGTTGATGTATTTTTTAGTAACTGCTATTTTAGAAAATCGACAGTTTTACATACCGTTTATTTATAAAACAGAGTCGAAAACTACTTAACTAATTTTCACCAGTAGATAAAGTGATTCATGAAGAAGGTTCAGGTATATAATTTGTCACGATTTTTTTTATTACCAGTGCGAGACAACGTCCGCCGGGCCCGCTAGTTTGTTAATATTTGATAAATTAAATAAAACATAATAAAATTACAGTAATTCATTATGTAACTGTTTAATTTACTGCTAAACTCAAAACTTGTTCACTATAAATCACACAGTGTACACAAAATCTGATTAGAGAATAAGTATATGATTTTAAATATATATATATATACTAGCGGGCCCGGCAGACGTTGTCCCGCCCTGATTATGAAAAAATCCTTGACAAATTATATACTAAAACGTTCCTCATTAATCACTCTATCCACTGGTGAAAACCGCTTGAAAATCCGTTCAGTAGTTTTTGAGTTTATCGCGAACAGACAGACAGATAGACGCGGTAGGGGACTTTGTTTTATACTATGTAATGATATTAAAAATATGTACCCGATTGAGTTTCTTCTCGATAACCTGGGTCGATTTCCAAACCGAGGGTAAGCGCGTGATTAGGGTCTAAACTAAATAAAGATGCTGATTTGATTTGAGTTACATTACAAATTCAAAAATTTTATATTCTTATTAGTATAGTATAGATAAGGATGAAATGAAAACTAAATATATAAGACTTTTAAATATAAATATACTAAGACACAAGACAAAACTAATCAAATTATAGAAAAAGAAAAAATACAAACTCAGCAGTAACATATGTCTGGTACAACAGAGCTGTGTGTACGAACGAACATTTGAAATTTTACAGTTAGTTACTATAGTATAAAGTAAACAAACGCTAAGAAATATTTGTAATAATTTGACTCTTACAAGTGTTAAAAAGGTATTCTATATATAACAATTCTAAACCTTTAGAAGACTTATAAAGTCTTTATTAGAATCGATGAATGTATATTATATGATCTTTTATTCAGCCTATAACGGATTGAAATCTTTCACAAATCCAACGTTTTTTTAATAAAGCCGTAAGTGCAAAAGCCAACATTACATAGCTGTCCTATAGATTAATTTGCAGTTCTAGGAGTTCATTTTAAAGCAGCAAAGAGAAGTTAAAACAAGCCGCCAACTGCGTATATTTTTTTACTTTTATTCGCGCTGATGTAGTTCCAGAAAATCCTTTAAAAAATTCATTTCTATTTTATTCAAGGAATCGGTAATCATTTTTGCGATATAACTTAGGCGTTTATTTATCTCAGAATCCAGTTCTAATCGACAGTTGTAAGGATACTTAATTCTAATGCTAAAAATATTGCTTATAATAAGAGTTACACAGAAAGTATCTTAGTAAATCTGGCATAGAATATGTATCTCACCAGACCTAGAATATTTATTCAAATGTATTTAATAACATACCTATTACATTTGGGATTACATCTTTTTGTATTTATTATAAATGAAATAAAGAGTCAGTACTTAAATAAAGCACTTATGTCTTTATTCCAACAAAAGTACAGAATGTGATAAAATCCTTAAGAGTAGTATTGTTTATATTATATTCTTGGATTCTAGACTATGTAACGGTAATAAGGTAACAGCCTGCAATAAATATATAAATACCTAATTCTAAAAGATTATTATTGATTTTTTTTAATAATTGTGTAACCTCAGTTATTTTGCCTTTAAGCGGAGAGTTTAAATGTTCACAATATGATTTATACAAATACTAGCTTTTGTTCGCGACTTCATTCGCCTAAATATAGATTAGACCGATTGCTCGGTACTGTTTTTTCTGGATAAAAGGTACACTATCATCACTAAAGTCACTTTAAGGCATGAAAATTGAACAGAGAAACACATTGGAATTTATAATATGAACTTTTGTAGGTGGTAGAGCCACGTTGAAGCTATTACTGGTTTCAGCATGAATGGGTCGGCTGTCGGGGAGAACCCCCCCCTCCAAAAAAACAGGAGAAAAAGGTTTTTTTGTTTTTTTTTTTTTACCCCCCCCCCCTCCCCCCCCCCCCCCTTTTCCCCCCCCCCCCCCCCCCCCCCCCCCCCCTCCCCCCCCCCAAAAGAGGGAAACCTCCTTGATGGGGGGTAACTAAAAAAAAAAAACTAGGGTTAGGTGTCCGTATTTGTCTAATCCGTATTTCTAGAAGAAAACATAGTATAGTAATACACAGTAACATAATATAGTAATCGCATATATTTAATCGAGGTTTAAGTATAAGTATTGTCGTAAATATGAGATGTGTAATTTAATATATTCAGAAACAAATTATTTCCACATTTAGACCCAGTACTTAAAGATTTAAAAATAGATTTTAAGTATTTTAATTTTTATTTTTAAATTATATTCTGTATTTTTAAATTTGAACATAAGAGTTAACCAAATGCGTTGAATTTAAATAAGATTCAGTTAGGGATTTAAGGATAGTAGCTCGCGGATAGTGGGCATTAGAAAACGCCTAATCTATATGAAATTATTTTATCAATTTTTTTTCCTTCAACGAAAGAAACAACTTCTACGTTGTCTGGTGCAATATCCGAGCACGGTACTACTAAGCCATTTTTTTCATTCGACCGAGTACCGTAAGAGTTCGCCTTAGTAGTCCGGTAAAGCTGTGAAGACCTTGTAAGGCCAATAGCGTAGTCGGTTCGAAAATTTTTTTTCAACTGACTACGCTATTGTCTTGACATGGTTTTACAACTTCACCGGACTACTAAGGCCAGCGCTCAAGGTACTCAGTGGATAAACTACTAAGCCAACATCATTTTGTACTTAATATAACTTCAAAAAAAATTCACTATACCTATTTTCCTAGTCTTGGAGTTTAGATTATATTTTTTTTATTGAAGAGAGACGAACTTCTTAGCCTTCTATGGATTCACTGTGCGGGTGCCGGGTCCATCGTGTGGCAGAGGGAGAAACTCAGAGCAGTTCCAAGGACTTGCGACCCAGGTGTAGGTTTAAAGAGGCCCCCTTTGAGATGCGCATCAACGCTCACCTTCACTGCTCGAGTTTCCCGCCCTGCCTAGCCAAATTTGGTAGGAACCTGTTAGTGCAGCCTTTGATACTCGTTCTAAAATAGAACTTACTGCAGTTCTCGACAGGCCAAGGTCCTTCAGAAGGTTGTAGAGAGATTTTGCTGGTATACCTCTCGCTCCTACTTCTACCGCGTATAACTTAACCACATAGCCATACCACATATTATACGGAAATTAATTCGTAATAATATGATTACATTGAATCGTTTAATATGCATAGATGAATCAATGTTATTTCCTAATTAGAAAATTGTTATTTAATATTATAAACGTTATGATATATATTGTTTGTTACAAATGCGCATTTGTTGTTTTTGTTTACATTTTTGTAAACGGGCAATTCCGAAACCACTGAATATGTGTGGAAAATAACATATGTTGTCATCATAAAATTCCTAATGTAATATACTGATTTGTGGCATACTGCTATGTTGGTGCTGTGGTAAACGATACTTCAGTCTGAGTAATACTCACGGTACTAGCGATGCGTAGTTTAATTCAACTATGGGCTGTAAGCTTTTTATTTAAGGAAGATAATACAAAACATATGATTAAACCGAGATTACAATAAAAAAATTGTCTCTTTATCTATACATATGATAAGAATATCTATAGATAGTACACAAAATAAGAATGCAAAACTAACATGCCTGTAATGTTTAGATTTATGAAAAAAAAATGTTGCAGGTATTTAGGAATAATTAATAAACTACATTTCAATTGTTATTGAAAATGTCTGTCTGTATATATGTTTGTATGAACGCGCATCACTTCTAAAATGCTGCGTTCATGACAAAACCTCTTCAAGAAAATTATAAAGCATATCTTCGAGTAAAATTTAGTCTTTATTTCATTCAAATCGGTTCACAATATCAAAAGTTATTATAATTTTAATGACGACGCGACTTAAGTACGAGGGAAAGGTAGATGTATTAATGTAATAATGGACTTAATGTATTCAGATAAATTTATTAATCGGTGTTTTTAACATAAAGTTTAACGAAGACGAAGTCGCGGGCACAGCTAGTACCCAATAAGAGTGATCTAACTTTTGCAATGTGTGACTGTACCCGACTGGATCGCGACCATCGTACACCAGGTGGAACACCCGCCATAGTGGCACGTTTGGGCGTGTCGCGTTCCGGGATCAGCCGGTGTATATCCAGCAACCGGGGGGGAGCTGTCCCTGACTGGGTCGCTTTCAGGCCGGCATGACAGCGGCGACCGGCGATGGATAGTATGTCTTTCGGTGGTCGCCATTGTTTTTGGATTGTACTGTGCTTACCATCAGGCACAGTACAGTCGCTTTGCCGAGCTACAATAAAAAAAAAAAGAAGTATACAATTTTGAAATAATATTTACATATATTTATGAAACTGTAAGTGCTATGAGCAGTTAGTCCGAACTCTTAGTTCTATTATTTGACAGTACGATAAAAACAGATGAAGTTTTTATCAAAAGACAGTTCATAACACTATAAAAAAGTCAATTATCTGATTATATCGAATGACTTATTACCTCTCCTTTATAATACTTAACAGTTGAAACTCTGCGAATCAACCGTTTTTTTTATACTAGCGGAGATCCTGTATGTGTTCTAACAAGGCTGGCAGTTTAAGCTTGTACTGCTAAAGTAAAGTGTTCGTATTAAACTAATGACCGAGCACAGGAATTATCTGCACTCATATCTGCAACATCAGTAGGTTTCGCTATCCCGCAAACACAATGCAGTCAGAGACAAACTGAACACCTATAACGAACATCGTAGAACGACTAAAACGGGCATGGCTAAGTCCACCACCTAACAAACTTTACTTAACGAAGTTGGAGAAACAAGTTTATATTTATTTCGTCTGTTTAAAACTTTTACATTCCTTAGACTGACAGAATTAACAACTACACCATGTTGTGTTAACTGTTAAACTTTAGAAATTATTACTGCAAACTTATCCGATACTGCCTTACGGGTGAACCTTTTATTTTCACGAGCGAAATAAAACTACATCTAAAATATGATACTTTTGTTTTAACTTGCATAGAACGATGTTGCTTTAATAAAAACCTTTAACTTACTCTGAATGATAGACTAGCATATATTATCGTTTATTTATTTATCCTTGTAACTAATTAACAGGATATATTTCAATACTGTATAGAATTTAATAAATGGTAGAGAAGGAAATATAATTCACTTATTTATATTAAATATATCCATTGGAAACTATGGAATAATTAATGTCGTTTATCTAGAAGGAATTCTAATGAAATTAGTTAGTCATCTCTAGGTATATTACATAATCTTATAATAACATTATGTTTACTTGCATTGTTAAATATACTTATGTATACATCTTTTTATATACCAATTTATACCACTGTTTAAAAAAATTAGGGTGGACGTCACTTCGCACTTAAGCTTGAATTGTGAATATGCTAAGATTAAGGTACGATGGGACTGATATGTGCTTGGTGAACCTAAGTCCCTAAATTAAATAAAGGTTTTAAAAGATATACACTAGTAACCTGATGGATCTTCACAGCTTCACTGGACTAAAAACTTGCTCTGGATTTGACTACGATTTAAAAGTAATTTGACTGTGGAGGTCTGAGGTATCAATTTATTTTGGAAAATGGAACTCTTGCCCAATATAGCTTGGGAGTCGCTGACTTAAAACATTAAATTATAATGTAAGAAATATTTGGTTAATATAAAAACACACATACACGCGTAATATCCCGGTCTGAGCAAAACACACTGGTCCTCAACCCTGCCAAATCCAAATTCATGGTTTTAGGAAGCAAGATGCAAATTAATTCTATTCTATCCGCCAACCCAGTGATAAAGATTATAGGAAAGAATATAGATAGGGTTGATATAATTCGTAATCTGGGGTTACTCATTGACCCGGAACTTCGTTTTGAGTTGCTCGTAAATAACGTTATTGGAAACTGCTTCTATAGGTTAAAAGTATTGTATTGCTTTAGACAGTATTTTAGTATTACAGTATATAGTATTACAGTATTACAGTCTAGTTCTATCGAGACTTAATTACTATGATACAGTGTATGGTCCTTGCTTACTATCGCGTACTGATTGTTCCATCCAGCTTGTGCAGAATGCTTGTGCCATATTTTGTTTTGATGTCCCACTCCGTGGGTATATTACACCATTACTGAAAGATGGAATTGTCTTGTGGCAGCACGACGCGAGTTACATATGGCTACACTACTTTTTGAGCTGATTAAAACAATCCCTAAATATCTGAATGACACGTTAGAGTGGAGACAAGACAATCACATATTTTTTTCATGTTCCCGCATCATGACTAATCCATTATCGATGCCTCTCCATAGAACTACCGCTTTCAGAGGACCCTCAAATATTCAAATATGCCGCCACTCGTTGTTGGAACAACATCCCACCGCCATGTCGTTATTATCTATTGCAACTGCCACCTCAGTAATCGAAGTGACGTACAAAGTATTCACGCCGCTCTATTATAAACTCTATTTATTGGTCTGTATTTTTTCTTTTAAATTTATATTTGTTTTGTTTTAGTCTTAACTTTGTAGTTACAGTAGCTATACCTGTTTAATGTGATCATCTGTGATGTGATATATGCGTATGCGTTATTTGTTTGTTCTTTTAATTTTGTATTACAACGTTAATATAATCGACTGAACGTCCGTTTACCATCATATGGACTCCCATCGGAAATAAGCATTGCAGTACTACTACACTGCACATTTTGCTGATTGGGTTCGCCGTTTGTTGGAATTTTTTCTTTCTTTTCATTATTGAAATGTATAAAAAAGTTATTTCTTATTTGTTTGTGTACTTCATTTAATTGTGTCGTTGTACCAACAATCAAGTATTTCTTTCCTTCCTATATATTACATAATTTCGTGAACAAGAGATAATTCACTAAGATTGAATATTTGCAAAAAAAAAAATAATAATGCTTTTTTTTCGAACTGATTACGCTATTGACCCATCAAGTTCTTAACAATTTCACCGGACTACTATTAATAATGTAACTAAGGACGCACTCTTTATAATATGATTAAAGTTTAATATTAGAGATTAAACTTACTAAATAGATAACAAAAAATATTTCTAATTTGTTTATGTACTTCATTTAATTGTGTCGTTGTTCCAACAATCAAGTATTTCTTTCCTTCCTATATATTACATAATTTCGTGAACAAGAGATAATTCACTAAGATTGAATATTTGCAAAAAAATAAATAATAATGCTTTTTTTTCGAACTGATTACGCTATTGACCCATCAAGTTCTTAACAGTTTCACCGGACTACTATTAATAATGTAACTAAGGACGCACTCTTTATAATATGATTAAAGTTTAATATTAGAGATTAAACTTACTAAATAGATAACAAAAAATATTATACAATCTTCATTTATTATAACTATACATTATTCATGAGGATAGCATGTAGTATGTAGGCTTTCACTGACATACTAAATAAAGCCCCTAAGTACAGACCTTATAACTTTTCGTCGGTCCACTCTCCTTAGGTCCCTCAGTTCATTACCTACAAATCCCGCGGGTGTGACCGGTGAATACTTTGTCTACCTTCGCAAGCTATTTCTCTCAGCTATCTCTTTGTAGAAATATATGAAACCTGTGTTATAATTATGTCGCTTTTCAACTACACCTGTACCATAGAATGGAATTGTGGAACGTAAAATTTATATTTATATAATATTACCAACAATCACTCGTGATTTTTCCCGCGTGATACAGTATAAAATTGATAATAATCTTAATATATATATTTCTTGTGTGCGTGTGTATGTGACTGAACTCCTCCTAAACGACTGGACCGATTTTGATGAAATTTTTTGTGCGTGTTCGAGTGGATCCGAGAATGGTTTAGATTCACAATTGGACCCGGTAGGTGGCGCTGCGGTTGACTTTTTTTTTTATTGCTAAGGCAGGACAACGTCCGCCCGGCCCGCTAGTAAATAAATAATAAAAGTCGGTCAAACGGTGTTGGGGTTTAGCGATTTCAGATGTAACAATATGCGGCGTTAGGTTATATTTTATACGTGGACAAACTCGCAGGTGACTGCTAGTTATAATCAGGATGAAAATTGATATTCTTTTATTTTACATTACATTTATATTTGCACGCTAAGCATGGTAAAAGCTCGTAGTACAAGAAATTCTACGATTCACAAATGTTAATTCTATATATTTTGCCCGATATATATTTATAAAGTCACCTACAATACATAGCTAGGTCTCTGAGAATTGTTTTGCAACTAACAACAAAAATAAATGTCTTTTAAAGTAAAATCCAGCGAATCCAATTTCATTATTTGTAAATATCGACAGTCGATTCAAGCAAAATAAATGATTACTTTGAAAAAGAACACTTATTGTGAGTGTTCTGAATAGTTCCAAATTAAAATAAAAACCAGATCCCATATTCCCCTTTCCAATGTAGAACTACACGGGTGGGTACGCGTGTCTTATCTTTGTCGTACTGTGAAGACGTGGAATTGCCTCCCAACCAGTGTGTTCCTACCTCTCACGACATGGGGTCCTTCAAACAACGAGCCGTGAAGAGGCACTTTTGCAGGTCGGCACGATAGCGACGGCAGCCGTCGCTATTAAACACCAACATTCGCCGTTATTTATAGACTCTACTGTACTTTCCATCAGGTACTGAGCAGTCATTTTGTTTAAATAAAACATTACTAAACCAATACGAGGATTAAAAAGGTAGCTTATGGAATCTAATTTTAATGGACTGGACGTATACCTTTAAGATGACTTGATTTACTTGATTTTAAAAGCTAGAATTTTTTTCCTTTTTTCTACTATTTATTACGTCTGACGTAAGCTTAAGCAAACGTTAGATTTGTGGTGAATGCAATGACTTCAAAGTCGACAACAATCTTTCTCAACGAGTCATAAAATGGGTGACACAGGATGCGAGGAAAGTAAACAATCTATGGAATTTCTAACACGAAGTGACTCAACCGTGGAAATTTATGTCATTTATATATTTATTTTATGTAATACAAACACAAGTACGAACATAAGTTTTGATTAGTCATAAGGTTTGCAATAATGACGCAAAAGACTTAATCTCGTTGCTATCACTACCAGAATGCTATGCACACAGCATTCTTACAATATCAGAACCTTCGAATATAAGTCAGCAGTAGCAGCTGACAGCAGCGTCTAAAGATGCAGTCGTAGATTATTCCATGAGCTGTTTGATAGAGCGATTAATTTATTATATTTTTCTATATAAATAAAATGATAGAGATGCCGTTGTGTATATATATCATGCAGAAACTATTGAACGATATGTTTTTGTTTTAATTCTTAGACACTCGGAACCTGTATCTAGAAATCTCTCGATAGCTTCATGTAATATTGAATTATTAAAATTTTACGGAAATACGTTTTCTAAAAGCACTTCTTCACATTCAGAAATGTGTGAATTGGGGCATGATATGTGGTGTGTATGCAAAGGAGAGAGAAAGTAAACGGATAAAGTTATTTACAAAGAAACTTTGTAAGTATATTTTTGCTATGATTTTTTTAATTGTTTTAAAATTGTAGATAATAATCCAAGCAGACGAAGTCGCGTGTGTTAACACTAGTACTAAGTAAAATCTAATTTAAGGAATTTTACAATTTCGATCTTACGACTGATTTGTAATCGGTGTTCTAGACGTGAATGTTTCTAAAAACAAGAACGCTACTCAAGAATATTTATTGACACACATAACGCTGTATTGTACAAACATTGTTAGAGATATATACCGTTTTTATCACGCTTTTATTAGCTTCACCTGTATGTATGTATGTAACCGACCCCTTTGAGCTCGATTTTGTCCTACTTTGAACGATCAGATTTAATTCAAACTTTACACATCTGTCAAAGGTCGATGACAATGCAATAATCCGAAAAAAAAAAGTTAAAAAAATTTAACTAAAAACTGAAAAATAAATAATAGTTTAAAAAAACTAAAAAAACACGCTTTCATAGAAAATCCAACTAAAAAACAGAAAATAAAATTTCATAAATTTGGATTAAGAATAGTGTAAATTAGAAATAAATGTATATTTTTGTAAAAAGTGACAAAAACATGATAAAAATACTGATATCTGGAGGTACTGATATTAACAGTGACGCATCGCATTTTATTTTAACAGTGAAATGTATGGGAAACCCATACTCTTTGCATTATACAAGTGCTGAAATATTACTGACATTGGATTCCTCATGGTTTTAAAAATACTCCAAAGTAGGCAGTACTCATAGCCCTGAACTAGTGCAAGATAGCTGAAACGAATCAGTGTTTGTAAATAAACGTATTAAGTTGTACCGGTACAAAACATTGCGTAAGAAATTTATAAGCATGACACAACAATAGCTGACGTGTAACGACACGTCCATAAGGTCGATGTGGCGGTAAAAATTGAACCAGTTTCATGACTCATTCATAAGGTAAACAACCTCGGACTTCGACTAACATTGACCAGTTACAATAAATTGCACAATTTGTGCACACCGAGTGAGTTTATTTCAAAATTATTATAAACGTTAGACCTTATTCTTTAACACAAATCAATGCTATTTAACAATTAACTATTTACTTTGACCTACAAAACTTTAGCTTTATTAAAATGAAGTATGTAATATAATATTAGAAGTTACTCACGGCTCTGCACATATTTATTAGGGTAGTAATTATTTTCGTCTGTCAATTTTATCTTTACTAATATTTTCTCATTTCGAAATGTTATCGACAATTTTCATTGCATATATATTGATAGAAATAACATATATTGCCTGTTAGTTGTTAGTAGCCGTTTTTAAGTGTATCTCCATATATGTAAGTACAAGTACAGTGTACACAGATGATTGTGACCTCCTGGTTTATAATAAATACCTATCATACAATGTGGATAAAAGTAAGACGTATGTTTATGATATTGTAACAAAATTACACTGTAAGGTTTCAAAATTACAGTTATAGTAAATAATATCACAGTTATGAATATTCGGCTTGTAATGATAATTCCAATTATTTTAAAAGCCTGATGCACACAACTCGATCTGTATTAGCGGTTATTGATAATAACGAGATATTTTATATACACAGAACATAAATAGCACACACACCGCTTACCCCACTTTTCCACGGCAAGAATACACACATTTCCGAATACCTAGTGCTGATAAAAATCGTAGATTCTTACAACTTTAATAACTTTTTAAATGAAGCTAACGGGATATTTTTTACATAAGGACAAAGTGTATAAGAAGTAAAACTTGAAACAATTGATCGAAAACTATCTATTAGTTTTTGCACGATGTGCGTACAATAGCAGATTTATTTGTATATCTATGTGTAAGAAATTACACTGATGTGATATATAATACTAAATACAAAAAACTGCACTCAGATTTATTACGACATAAGTAGTACAAGAAAGGAAGTGACATGAGCACACGCGAGCGCCATTAGAAAAAAAAACGGAACTATAATAATTGTTGCGTTCCATTTTCACTAACTAAATATATTCTTAGTAAATAAATTCAAAGTTACCATAAATCATTTTATAGGCGTACGTACACTTTTAAATTCCATTTATTTAAATCGTAAAGAAAAACCTCATTCCAGATTTATAACACATACCTACATAAGGAGAATAAACAATCATTGCCAGTAATATGATATCAATATGATCTCATTGCGATAGTATTTCTTACCGATTACTAGAACTGTGAGTCAGACCTTTATGTATAAAATACCAAATAAATCAATGATTCATCCTAAACCCATAAAATTGACCGTTATAAATCTGAGGTTATGTTGATCTGCAAATTCTGACGAAAGGTGTTTGGTAAGTTCAATATTATATCTAAAAGTGAATCTGAATCAGAGAAGACGGAATGAATAAACGGATCAAATTAAAACTGAACAACAAAAATAAAGAGAGAAAATAAAATGAAATGCACTAGGTTTATCCATCTCTAAATTAAAGAAAATATGCAATGAAATTATAACTAATGCCTACTTGTCTACTGAGTTATAGGACCACCCCAAATTACATTATTATGTACAATCCTTTATATGATTCTTCATGAATCTATGATAGACCTTCTCCACAGAATTTGTGCCACCATCACTATGTTATAAGGAAATCCATTACAACCTAAGTATAAAATTGAAAATTTATATTTTAATTTTAAATGACAGTTAATTTTCAAAATAATCACCGGTCGAAGAGTGATTTGATTGCCGTCAAAGAATGACTTTCGTTTGCTCTTTTTGATTTACTTATTGGAATAGGCAGTTACAAATTAAATTGAAGAAAGCGAAGTAATATTAATCCGTCACTGATTATTAAATGAAGATTTTCTTCATACGTCTATCAAGCGATTTTCTTAGTTATAACGAAAAAGCACCAAAATGTTGTATCATATGTGGAAGTTACGGCCATCGAAATGGGCCGTTTGCTACATTAATTACAAGAAAGAAAAAGAAAGGAATTATTTATTCTATACTATCTGTTTAATATAAATATGTAACTGTCAGTGCGCCATCTTGCTTTATATTTCACAAGACATTTCAGCAAAAATTGTACGGTCTGAAAAACAATAACATGAGTAAATTATGGTATATGTCAATGATAGACTATATATACATTTATTCAATTCAAATTGCTTGCTTGCACGAAAATGACTATCACATATTAGTAGTACCGTGATCGGAGACAAGTGTTCGCCATTTTGTCTAAAATAAAGTAATTAATTAGATTTTAATTCCTCTATATATATATATATATATTAAATACAACGTTTATATATATATAATACGTTTTTATAGTACAGTAATTTGAATATTTTATGTTCTTTTTGTTGACAGTAAAATTTTCACAAGTTTCGAAGTGTTTGCGGACTGGATTACCTTCTGATTTGAAACGTATAGTACAATCTTTATTAGTTTACATAACATACAAACATTACGCCCAGCAGTGAGAATGAAAAATACAGAATATAGTAAAATATTATAATATTGGAACATTTTTATAAAATAAGCCCGTTTGCGTTCATATAATAACAATGTATATTTAAACTGTTAACGTAAATTTTAAATTCAACCCACTGGAAACTGTATAATGATTAGGCCTTACAATGAGTTAAATAAATCCCTTTATTAGCATAAGCAAAGCCCGCAAAAGGTTACGAAATTAATTTAGTACCACCTTTCAAATTTTGACTTATACGAAAGGAAGAAGACTGTATATTTAATTTTTACATAATATCATCTATTTATTCAAAATAGCAATATTTTAATATGTATCTTCTATACATAAATAGGCCAAGATAAGTTCGTTCTGTACTGTTCTTCTTTCGTTTGTGAACCGATTTTCTCTATTTTTCTAATAGATAGTCAGGTAATGGGGGAAGCGGAGGTCATCATCATCTTCTTACCCTTATCCCACCTAAGTACAGTCGGCACAACATGTTTGTCATGTGATGTAAGATTTGATTTAATTTTTACGATCAGCCGCCTGCCTGACATCCCCCTTACATGACATGACCCTCTTTAGGATTATTTTGTTACACCATTATATGTTTGTGATTATTATATATCATTCCGAAGTCTGATAGGTATACCTTTTGGCTTTACATATGATGTTTAATATCTTACATTTATCAAGAGCTTTTATTCTCTAAGAAATTGTACTTAAAACTAACTTATTTCCATTAAAAAACCCTTAGCACACTACGCACGGGATGCAATTACCTTAACTAACATGGCATCTTGCTTCTCAGAACAACTGAGTTGCATTCTAAGTAGAGAGTTGATCTATAACTAGGTATTAACGTGTTTTAGTATTATCAGTTTAAAAAAAATGAAATTTTATACTATTGGCGAGTCAATTTCTTTAATTTATTCGTCATAATTCACGCTTCTTCCGTCTACAATAATTATATAATACTCTTTAACACGTGAAGGAAAAAGCCCTTTTGTGGCCGAATTTTAACCACTGGATGAGCACTAATCTATATCTAAATAGCTGTAGTCAAAGCAATCCAGTACCTTTTCCTACTCTGTCTGTTGGCCGATTTTCGTTTTGTTTGTTTAGTAGCAAATAATAAGCATTAGTGGTATCAATTAAGAAAATTAGAAATATAGAAACATTTTTCTATTCCATGTTATGGACGAATCGAAGTTTTTATCAGTTATAATTCACAATTCTTACGTCTATTAATCCACAATAGTTATATATTCTTTGGCAAATAAAACCTAAATAATACTGGATCTTAAATTTACTATGAATTATGGTCAAATTTCGACCACTGGATGAGAACTAGCAATTTAAACATATTATATAAGTGTTGGTTTATATGTGGGAAGTTGCTAAATTCCAACACCGCTTAAATAAACACCATTAGAATTGACACACCTAAGTATTGTTTCACAAATATGTTTATGTCTTATGGATAAAATTTAATATTGAACTGAGAGATAATAGATTCAAGCTCCCACACATAACTGAGTTTTGTTTAATGAGATAACTTTCATTAACGGTAACTAAAAATCGATTTGAGGGTTCTAAGGATCAAGCGGATATAACAAATAACAATTAAGAAATAATGGACAGCAAAAATCTATCTAGGTAGGGCACGAAGTTTCTATGAAACAACATAACTCTATTCAAGAGAACGATGTTTCGAACATCAATTCGCCTTGAATACAATTAAAACACCATTATTATTAAAAGAAAATACAAACAAATTAATTAAATGATTAATTAAACCAAAACGTTAACTCAAAAACTATTAATCGCTGTTGTTAATCATACAAAATACATTTAATCCACGAACAAACAATTACAGGAAGACTAATGGTCTGTTTCCGAAAAGCAGCGCAACGCAATTTCAAATACGGAATCAAGGTTTGTCGTTAACGATAAATCAAGTAAACAATCGTTTAAATATATTGCTTTTTATTCCGTAGCCGTGTTAGATTTATCAGCTCACTGTGATACGAATCCTATTTTACTGTTCCGCCAATATTAAGTAATATTGCGATATACTTCTTCATATGACACAGATATTAACCGGGCATAGAGCTTATCTTAACTAATATTTAAAAATGAGAAAATAAGTTTTTTTGTTCGCTTTCACGCCTTAATTACGTAACCTATCACAATATTTTATTTAATCGTACGGATAAATAGAGTATCCATCTTTTATTATCGTCCATTGATTGATTTCTCTATTTGTCAATACGAGGTTCCGTATATGTAGAATTTTGTCAAGATTATTAAAAAGAGCCTAGGGTTCTTCTTCATCAATAATTTTAAAAAAGCAAATGAAGACCTGAGTAAAAGCTACAATACCTTAATAGTTCTAAAGTCATTGATGATATCACCAGTTTTTGCGATAACACATCTATCCAAACTTTTGCATTATTGCTTCAAGAATGCCCAGATTTATTTTGAAGAGGTTATGGTTAGGTTTTCACTGCTTTCGTAGCCGGATCTAGGGAAGATGAGTCGAGAGGCTCATCTTCCCATTACACAGGTCCGGCGGACGGAGGAGATGGTCGATGTGTACTCGGTCGTCTACTGACAAGGACGGGGCTCGGTGGTGGCGTTTTTCTTCTGCCAGGCCGACCGCTGGAGTCCACAGTCTAGAGTCTAGAGTCTACAGAGATCTCGTGTCGACCCAACTATAGCGGCAGACGTACACCGTCGAGTTTTAGTCCGTGCGAGTCGGACATAACCCACTCTCTCCCCTGAGAGGATTTTCCCACTAAAAAAGAGGTTTTCACTGCTTTGTGAAAATTTTTGCAGATCTCCTTTCAATCTTTTAAACATTATGAATAAGGAGTTTGGCATCAAATTATTTGATAAATCTCACATATCATCTCTCATCTCATAAATCTCAAGATAGTTTAAAATTTTTAAAATCCTTCGCTTTCCTTGACCCTATTTTTACTTGTGCGTATACACACTGTCATACGAAAAATCTTTTATGCATTACACTTACAGTCTTACCATGCGTACCATGTACCATACCTCATACCATGCGTTAACGGAAAAGACGACGAAAAAGCTGAACTGAAGTTAGTCTAGACACTAATTTAACTAAAAGGCTTCAGCTTTTATAATTATCAGTTACTGTCAACTCAGTCACATAAATTCCGTGTAAAGTATGGCTACTGACAATGAGCAGGCATAGGCTTTAAGACGTTAACATAGGTAATTTTTATAATTTATCTTTTATAATCCATATTATTATAGTAAGCCACTTGGCCACAATTGTTAATCAGCGCTGGGGCCACTTACAATGGTGGCAGCCAGCACATGCTGATTGTACGTCATTGTAGCAATACCATAGCATCATTTTAACATCTTCTAACGTTTTATTTATTTTATGTTGTACAAATATTTGTAACTGTATTTTTCTAATTACAGTTCGGCCTCTTCCGCTAAGCTCGATTTTTATCAATCAAGCTAACTGACCCTCCGCACCGTATCACACTTTTACTTTGTTCTCGATTAGTGTTTTTTCTGGCCTATTCTTTACAGCACAGCAAAGGCTCTTTATGTCTGATGTCAAGCATAGTACAATTAAAAAATAATGATTATCCCCGAGAGACGAGCCTGTTGTCCTTGCCTGCGTACGTGTCTCTTCATATTACGCTTGAAGGACCCCCATGTCATAGTTTTATATGGTGATTGCCTTACTTTAGGTTACGTTTAATGCGTAACGAATTTTTTTCCCTACAGTGCCACAAGAAGTTTCACTTCAAAGATTGCCATCTATCTAAAAACAAATAGCCTTAGTTGATATCGCATCAAAGGATATCTTCCGAGTGAAGGATATATATTTGACTTTCATGCGAAATATCTTCAAAACCTTCAGTTGAATAAATGACATGATTTTATTGGCACATAACCATTTTATCGCACGCAATGACTTGAGGATATAATTTTTCTCAGGTTTTTTGCTTTGCATTCCGATCGCGCCGGGGCTCGGATGGCACACGTAACATCGTTAAACGGTTAGCTTAGAATTTTGATTGAGTTAGTTCCTTATATTGGTCCATATATTAGATGTTGATATAAAAATAGTAGGAAAAAGATCTTATCTAAGTTTAATAAAGTAATTTTAAAATATGTAACGCTTTGTTCATTTTCTTTAGTAAAAACAAATAATCTAGACAAACAATACTTCCTGTCTCGCTATAAATATACAGTTTTTTTTCTTACAACATTAAATTACCTCATGAACACAGTTTAAGCTTATCCAGCTCGTAACTTTAGATGCGCTGTTATCCCACCAAAGTTATTTCCTTTTGAAATATGCTTTAATTATTCTCACCTTACTTTATTATTGGATTGATATTCCTGGTGTATTTGGTAATATATTTACACTAGTACATTCAACGAAAATAAGGAGTACAATTTTTTTTCTTCACTAGTTCATATATAAGTATTTTTGTCTGTATTTCCGTATGTCTTTTTTTAATGGTTAAAACTGTAGTGAGTATTGTACAAATATAGTAAACTAGCTTCTGCCCGCAACTTCATCTGCGTGGACTAGTCACTTTGGGCTAACGCTAACACGCAGCGGAAGCTCTTAAAGGAAAAACAATCCTATTTTGAAACATTCTTCACTGTTGCTCCGCTCCTATTGGTCTTAGCGTGATGATATATAACCTACAGCCTTCCTCGAAAAATGAGCTATCTAACACTGAAGGACTGTTTCAAATCTGACCAGTCCTGTTCCTGAGATTTACGCGTTCAACCAAACAAACCCTTCAGCTTTATAATACATATTAGTATAGATTACTACTCTTCTCTCGTACTCAAATCGGGCCGTCATTCAAATTACAATATATTTTGATAGAGTGGACTGATTCCAATGAAACAAAGACTAAGTTACTCTCGAGGATATGCTTTATGGGGTTCTATTGTAAATCCAGTACTTTAGCAGTGATACGTGTTCATACAAATAGACAGACAGACATACAAATAGACAGACAAACAGACAGACATTTCTAAAAATGATTGAAATGTATTTTATTTCTTATTCCTAGACACCTGAAACATTTTTTTCATGAAAATCTAAAAAGTACGGACACGTTATATTTACATTCTTATTATATGTATAGAAGAAGATTATAGACGTAAGGAGAATGAATTATAACGAATAGGGACTGATATGGAAAAGTTTCGACTCCTCGATGGTTTGAAAAAAAAAATATTTTCTATATTTGAAGTGAAGCGTCTCTTAAGAGTGTTTTGCAATTCTGATCGGCATTCTTTTTATGTGACGAAAAGTGGTAGGGGTAAACGTAGTGTCGGGTACAGTGTTGAAAACATCAGTTTTCATCCGATCAGCGAAGTTAAGCAACGTCGAGTGCGGTCAGTACTTGGATGGGTGACCACCTGGGAACCCCACGTGCCGTTGGATTTTTGTTGTATATTTCATTAAAATGTTTCCCTTTAATACAAAAGTTTCACTTCTATCGTGTGCCTTTACAACACCTCCTGTTTTTTTATTCAACACACTAAAGCTCGTCAATAGCTACTAAGTAAAAAAATAATAAGGAAAGTTGATTGACAAGCAAAGCAATAAAAGTACTGAATTGTTTTTTCTACACCTATTTAGATGTATGCAAAGGAATACGAAACCTTTATATATTAATAAATTAGGACTATGGTCCTTTTATAATCTAAGAGTAAATAAGAAATCCTTACACGAATAACATGAAAAATACAAAATACAATAATTTGTACCTAGTCGGATTGTAATTATATTTATCAAAAATTGTATTCTAAACATGAAAGTAAAATATATTTTGTGCGAATTAAAATATAATTCTCCATCAATATCAAAAAATCGCGGGTAAAAGAACCGCAAGAAATAATATTTTTGGGATTTAACTTAATATGACATGCCAACGCGACGCAATAAGCATTCCGGTAAAGCTGAGAACCGTGCCAACTAACTTTACTAAAACTTTCAAACGCACAGATGGACTGAGACTGGAATTTTGAAGCCAAATTGTGGTAACATTTGAGGCGAGAAAAAGTTTCCAACGAGGTAAGAAAAAAGCTCTACGAAATTTTTTGGCTTGGTTTCAAAATTACACGGCGCTTATTACGCTTGCAAATGCTACATTGCATTGCCCGGTGGGAATGACAGTTTGTTGTTATTCCATTTTTTCCCTCCGACTCTCCGATATTCGCTAGGTTTTTGCGGAAGGTACGAAGGTTTCCACGGAAAACCGGAAAACATCTGACAGTCACAGAAATTTGTTGTCGTTTACGTGAAATGAGTTTTTACATAAAAGTGAATTGGTAACGTTGGCCAAATTTATTTTATTCCGTTTATTTTTTTAGCGAGAGCCTCTTTAGTCGCGTCGAGCTATTTAAAACTAAAAAAAATATTAGGTAAGCGAAAAACTTATGGACTCGTATCACCGATGACATCAACATGCTCGTGACATATAACTCTTGTACCATTTTTTTTAACGTGGGGAAATCCCTTATGGATACACTATACTCCCGGTGGAAAGAGTGGGTTATGTTCGACTCGCACGGACTATAACCTCGCGGTGTACAGCTGCCGCTATAGTTGGGGCACGAGATCTCTACAGACTTCATCGTGCCGCCCCAGCGGGTGGCCTAGCGGTAGACAACGTCTCTACCAGACTTCATCTTATCAGGAGACAGCCGTGTATACACCGACCGTCTCATTCGTCCGAGAGACCTGTGGAATGGGAAGATGGGTCCGTCTCGCATGCCACAACATTCCATAAATTGTCGCTGCCGGGCATGGCTTTCACCACGCTCGGCAATGAGAGATCTCGCCCCACCGCCGCAACCAGAGTGCGGCGTTGCTCCTTCTACGCAAGTCGCATATGGCGGTTGACTCCATGCGTGCTATCCGGTGCAGGTACTAACCGAAGCTCCCGTTCCCAGTCAGCACCTGCACCAGACGGAACGACAGGGAGTCCTAACTCATTCCCATCCACTCCGGTGGATCGCGCGGACAGCATCGATCGTGTATCGACTGTAACGTGCGTCCACCAGGTCCTGCCTACATCTCTTGCGCTTGTACCAGACATTATATATTGGTTTCAGCACAAATGAGTCGGCTCGCCCGGGGTAGTACCACCCTCTTATAGAAAGCCGAAAAATACTCGACTGTATCATATGCGTGTTTGGATATTTAGATAGGTAAAATCTTCTGATTTTGCACCACCGATGACCTCGACATGCTCGTGACGTACTGCGCTTACACCTGAATAGCGACGCGTAGTAATGTAAGTTTGTTTGTTACGATTTCACGAATTAACTACTCATCCAAACGATATTCAATTTCGCATACATGTGTATCAGAATAATCTTTCATCCAGAAAAAGGATCTATTCCCGAGGCCATAAATCAAATTTATATAAACACAAGCGAAGCCGCAAAAATAGGCTAGTAAGTATTATACAAGTGTGAGTAGATAAAATGTTATATACCTTACATACAATTTAAGCCAATGATATCATTATCCCTACATATTATAAAACAAAGTCCTCTGCCACGTCTGTCTATCTGTTTGTTTGCGATATACTCAAAAACTACTATACGGATTTTCAAGCGGTTTTCACCAGTAGGTAAAATGATTCATGAGAAAGGTTTAGGTATATAATTTGTCAAGATTTTTTTTTATTATCTGGGCGGAACAACATCCGCCGGGTCCGTTAGTTTCGTAATAATTTTACAATTTGTATAACAGAGCAATTATAAAGTATTTAAAGAAATATGATTTTTATGTGAATAAATTCCAAATATACCCTTTCATTTAAGTTATTACAGTATACAGAAACCGTTGCGAACTATTTCATTTAACTCTTCTGCGAATTCAACGAAATGGTACGAACATTTTAATAAAGTTTTTTTTAAAGTTTTTCAATCAAAAACATCTTGAGAGATGAAAATTTAATCCTTTCTTAGCATTCCATTATCTATATATCTATACTTATAATAAAAATGAAGTGTCTGTATGTAATATCAAATTTTTTTTTTTTTAGTGATAGGGTATGAAAGTATACACGCTACTGTTAATAAAAATGCAATTTTTAAAGTTTTTGTTGGTCTGTCTGTTTGTTCCGGATAATCTCCGAAACGGCTGGACCGATTTTGATGGGAATTTCACTGGCAGATAGCTAAAATTACAGCGGGTTACTTAGGCTACTCTAAATAGACTAGCTGTTAACCGTGGCTTCATCCGCAATGCTATATCCAAAGCGGTTGGACCGATTTTCACGGGATTTTCATCAGCAGATAGCAGACGTTAAAACAAATAATTTAGTCTATTTTAATTTAGATTAGCTGTTATCCGTAGCTGTGCTCGCTATTCTATCTCCAAAACGTTTCGATCGATTTTCACGGGACTTTCACCGGTAGATTGCGGATATCATAACAAGTAATTTAGACAAGCTATTAACCGTGGCTTCGCCAGCAGTGCTACCTCCAAAACGGTTCGACCGATTTTCGCGAGACTTTCACTGGCAGATAACTGACCTTATTAGAAGTAATTTAGGTTAATGAAATCTAGCAAAAATATGTTTTTCACTGTTAACATGTGCGTAAGACATGCGTTGTACTGGACTCCAAGAAGAAATATAATTGAAATTCATATTACTGTATTTATGTACGTAATTTGAATTATATTGTCTTTTTGGTAATTTTGGCAGTTATTTGATGATATGATTATATCATCAGAGATTATAATGAGTACTAATTACATTGTTAAATATTAAAAACTACTTAGACAGATATAAAGTTTTATATCTTGATTTATATTTATGCAAGATTTCAAGACATCAGCTCATTCATTGTTTACGATTCAACATTATAATTATTAATAGTAATTATGAAGATAGAAGGGGTCTTTCTAATAAGATATTAGATCATAAATGTATTACTTCTTGACAACATGGGCATATTATATAATTATCTATCTTTGCCATTTTCTCATTAGTTCCTTATACAGTGCAAGTGAGCACTGAGGTAGTTATATGCTGGGTTAAGGTACCAAATATGTCGCTGATGATAAACCTCATTTAATACACTGTTAGTATTTATATATCTAATGTATACGTTACATGTTACTCTAAGTTACCCTTAGAAAGGGCTCAAAGAGCCATACTGAAAATGATGTTTTTCCGTCCATATAGGTACCCCACAGAAAATCTTTACCAAAAATGTCAGGTTTTAACCGTTAGACAGCTTTTTATCCTACAAATTATCCTCCGTCAACATGTAGGAACGCCAAGCTTACAATTCTCTGATAAGAGAAGAAGGGTCGAGGACATAATAAAAGTACCTAAACATAACACCTGGTTTGTTTGTCGTTTTGAAGGCTTCCTGGGAGGATTGCTCTATAATAAAGCAAATAATATACTACAGATTCATCAATACAACAGACATACTATTAAAAAACTCACTTTCAAATGGTTACATTCACAAAATTACACAAATACAGAAAAAATATTATTACCACAA
Source organism: Antheraea yamamai (assembly GCA_036509395.1). Lineage (NCBI taxonomy): Eukaryota > Metazoa > Arthropoda > Insecta > Lepidoptera > Saturniidae > Antheraea > Antheraea yamamai. Next base: position 4,483,773 of record AP028446.1, read on the forward strand.
TTTAAATTATAATTATAAATTCGGTAATTCAAATCATACACTTTTATTTAATAAACAATTCACTCATTACTATCATAAAACACTCATGTCTCACTCGGAATACTGTGTTTGGTTGCGCCGCTTTATGTATATTTGAAATTCCCGCATTATGGATTAAATCACGCCACTTTGAAGCCCAACCAATTAATTGCGATCAGATTACGCCACCAGCCCCCGCTTCCCTGTACTATGGCACATGCTTATATAAGGTAGCGCGACGTCCGTGCCGCCAGTTGTTCGTTTACTATCGTCAGTGTTGTTTGCGCGCCGCATCGAGATTGTTGTGACCGCGTCGCATGCTAACATTTTGAGTTTTCGCATGGTCGAGTGAGAAATAAACGCATCGCTACATACGTGCTGACATATATTATAACAATAAGTGTTGTGTGGGAGAGAACTCAGTGGAGAGAAACGAGAATCACCTAGCCGGCTAGCCACGTGGAAACTGCAGCGCCGCGAGGTATGTGCCAAATTTCCTTCCTACCCTTGTCTCCCTCTTCGTAGCTGATCGCAATAGTTGAATATCAAATATAGCACCCCCGCATATACAGTCCACTTAAATTTAGCATAGATACCCCCGCGCGCCCCTACGGTGACGTCGACATCGCCGCGGCGTCACCAGAGTTACACAATAATCTCACATATTTAGTTAATTCAAATTAAGTTTTTATTTATTACATATGTTTAAGTCACTGTTTGTTTTAGTTCTCATTATATGAAATTGTGATATCTGCGATACGGTTTGTAACCAGTGCAGATACCAATATTACTGTTAATTATGTATACATTGACTTGGAACATTAAAATATTATTATTATTATTATTATTAAGTGGCGTGCGTTTCGTAATTACAATTGTTTTAAAGAGTATTTGGTATACATGGTCTCACAATTTTATAATTCTTTAATACAATTTAAAAAAAAGAGTGTGGAGCTGCGGGTTCCGCTAGTGTTAAATAATAAACTTCTACACAAAATGTCACTGGTTTTGAACCATCAATTTAAGATGTAAGTTGGCTAGCAGTGACACTTAAGAATTTAATAACACGAATAATAATACCAAGCCTGCCATCTCACTACAAAGCAAAAGCCTCGTCTCAAAGGAAACTAGTGTCCAAATTACTACACTACCACGAACTGGTGATTTCAAACAGAGAAATCTATTAACTCTAAATTGTCCCTAACTAATAAACATTTCAAATCATAATCTTAGAAAAGCAACAGCCTGCCACGAATGCCTTTGAATCTCAAGGGGAAGGTTTATAAAACTATGATAAGACCAGTCATGCTGTATGCATCTGAGTGCTGGGCTACGAAAGAGAAGGATGAGAGAAAATTACATGTGGTAGAGGTGCGAATGTTAAGGTGGATGTGTAGTGTGACTAGAATGGATAAGATTAAGAATGAGTATATCAGAGGAAGTTTAAAAATAGTACCAGTGACAGAGAAGTTGAGAAGTAATAGGTTAGCATGGTAAGGGCATGTCATAAGGAGAGATGAAAACCATGTAACTAGAAAAGTGTTGAGTATGGTTGTGGTCGGATATACGAGTAGAGGATGACCTAAAAAGTATGGATGGACTGTGTGAAAAATGATATGTTGCGAAAAAGGTTGTGCTGACCCTACTTAGGTGGGATATGGGTAACGATGATGATGAATCGTAGAAAAGCAACAACATTTCTGTTTGAACATATGCAATACCAGAATCTTCTTACGGTTAATTATGTAGAGATAAATCCACGTTTTGAAGCGAACACTTCTTTGGGCGAAATGAGTAGTGAACGAAAATGTACCACTACACTCGGGCCAGTGGCGCTCTTCATTTACCCGCACGGATTTACTCGGCCCTACTCGACATAAAGCGTTAATACATTAACCTACATCTAGGCTACGTATTAGGAATTATAATTAATAAATTAATATTATAAATCTTTTGTATATAGTCATTGTATTATTTCAATGGTAAATATTGTACGTATTGACAATGCTGTTTGACAATGTGCATGTATTTATTTATAAGTTTTCACCTCCGTAAGCACAAACCTACTTTTTTGTTTACATTGTGATAGGTATCAAATTGCATTTTGGAATCGATATTCAGCTATTCTCTCATTGCTTTCTCCGGAAAATTACCATAGTCTGGACATTTTTCTTGCAGTAATCTCCACAATCCAGTCGAAAAAATGTCAGAAAATTATTTTCTACTCACCGGTGCTGAAATTTATGAAAATCATATTGTTATCGCATTAGTTAGAGCTATCTGATCACTACGAATTTAGTGTATAATAATTAGGAGAAACCATTCAGTTACTTGGTAACTCAATGGTATGCAAGAGATAGCAAAAGAAATAGAGGCAGAGAAATCAAAAGGTGGGAAGACGACTTTAAGAAAATAGCTGGTCCGATATGGATCCCTTTAGCAAGAGAAAGAAATACGTGAAAATCTTTAGAGGAGGCTTTTGTCGAAGACAAGCAGTTCTACACAAACACCCAGTTACCGATCATTCAAATGCGTATCGATTAAATAGAATCAATTAAATTAATTAAGTTTTAGTTTTAGCAAGTAGGCATTAAATAATTGTAAGAAAAGAAACAGCAATAAAGGCTATTTTATTTAATTAATTAGGAGAAAATGTAATTCAATTCCCTTGTTGTGTTACGAAAACTTACCGCGGGGATTGGAGCTAAGTAATTAATACACAAGATTTGGTAAATAGCGCGTGTTAACAACCGCGCAGTTAACAGCCATATCTTAAAACGATTCTAAACTCATATGGTCTAAGCTACATAGCTTTAGAGATTACTCTATGTGTGCTTATTAAGAATAGAATGTACTCACTACTTAGCTCGCGTGAAATTGGTATTGTTGTTTATTGGGAGTCACGTGTTCATTTTAGATTCGTTGTGATCATCACTGCCTAACGTGTATAATCTTTTTAACTGATTTCATGTTACATCTATTAAATTTGGATAGATAAAGCAGTATTGCTTAACTTTCGTAGAAAAATGTAATGACATGCAGTTTAGATAAAAATCTGAAAAGTCCTCACTGTATGTGTACAAGTCTACTTAAAATCAGTTTGGACGTTACATTACGTTTATATGGTGGTAATATTTTCTAAGCCCACCTAGCTAGCTATCACCTGCAAGTTAAATATCTATCTCCAGGCACCTATAGATATGTTCTGGCAACTGCACTTGAGAACCAGTCCACCTATAGATTTAATGTGCTTACCATCTTAGACCAGATCATTATTTAACATCAAAAGACCAAATCGGAGGAGGCAAACGAACAGTGTGATCCCCCGATGTTCAGTGATCACCACCGTCGATAGACGGTAACAACACCAGGGGAGTCGCAAGTGCGTTGCCAGCCTGTGTTTGGGAGGAACCGACGGGAAGGGGAAAGGAGAGGAGTGGATAGAGGAGGGAAGATGGGCCTCCGGCGCTCTCACTGACCGAACGAAATGCAACAATGCAAGCACTGTTACTTCACGTCGGTTTTCTATGAGAGGGTGGTAATACCCCGGGCGAGCCAAACCATTCATGCTGAAACCAGTAATAGCTTCAGCGTGGTTTTTCCACCTATAGGTTATAGGTAACATACATAATTACTAAGAATTCAAAATTGTTGAAACTCTATCAATGCTACATTTTCTGGTGACATGAATTAATCCTTCTTTAAAATCAAAATGGCTTAGCCGATGCATACATGCTATCGACACTGGATAAAAATTATATTATTTAAAACAGTGTTTTGTCAAAATAAGTATTAGTAAATGGAAACCAGGTTATGTTACTCGTAGTATTTAATCTTCCCACAAATTTATATGCCTTGACTTTGCTGGCTTTATGTCCAACTGGACTGGTACTTACTAACATACTTAAAGTATAATATTTGCAATAATGTAACGCTTAGGTTTATCGCATTCTTTAAATAATACTGTAATCAAAAGGTTAGGTATCATCCAGTGTACTCCATACTCCTTTCTTCCATAGATTAATGCCTTATGATATTCTGCTATGTGGGACAGCAGCTAAGGTAAACGCCATATTTTTATTACAAAAACGGGCAGTTCCAGTAATATACAATACGGGACCTCATGAATCATTAAAGTCTAAGTTTCAGAAATTCTGTATTAACGGTGCTCTCTCAATACATCCCTGATAATTTAATGTATATCCGCAAAAACTTTAAAAGCTGGATTTCGTGTAAGACCGGCTTGATTTAAATACTACCTATAAACAGTGACAAACTGTTCGTCCCATATTTCAGGCTCAGTAAGATCAGTAACACACGCATTTAAGGTAATAGTATTCAAGAATATCAAGCGGCTTCTGGTGTCAAACGGCTTACTACACGGTAGATCAATAAATATGAACGATAGTGATGTCTAGAATTTACACCTTTCTCTGTGCATCCACTAAAACTATAGTACCGCTAATGTATTTTACAATGTCTATGTTAAAAACATAAACCCTATCGAGTTCTTGTCGGTTCTTCTCAATGACTAGGTTGTTTTACGTACCGGTTGCAGTTTTGACGTTCATAAACGCCTTCTCAGAGCCTAAATTCAATAAAGTATTTTTGGTATTGGTTTTGACTCCAGATACCGAGATGCGTTGGATTGTCGGTATATCTGTGTTCGTCGATGTTTTTGGATTACGCTGAACTACTACAGAAGAAAATGACATGCGTGCTAACATTAATAAAGGTGAGAACGTTTTCGAAACAGAAAATAACAAATATGTGTGTACTTCATATGCGGTAGACATTAACTCTTGAAAAGATGATAAATATTCATATACTCGTGAAAAATACATGAACAACATTATGACGTCTTTTACCAAGCATTCATAATACACAGACGTACACAAAGACACACATACAATGCGCCGAGCATAACAAGTATTAAGTTGCGGCAATATGCAATGAACAAAAACACTGTATAATGTATTCTATCTCATTCTCTCGCCATTAAATCCTATAAACGTATATGTTTGTCTCTTTTTAGTGTCGTTTTTTCTTTTCATCAAATTTCAAATGTCAACGATTTCTTCAATAATTCCACGAACATATAAATTCGACACTGACAAATACTTCTATAACACTCTATCAAAGAAAAAAAAATTATATAGGTTTCAAAATTATATAGGTTTGGTTAGAATATGCACGTCTGATAATGTTTTTACATATCCAGTATCTAGTGATCAGCAAATGTTGACTGTGCACTCCTTTGATCGAACCCGTTCGGTAGCGTTGTTAATGGCGCGGAAACTCAACACACACGCACTTCACGGCTCCGCTTTGAGTTAAGAACATAAATCATACATCATTACAGCAAATTGACATCGAAATTCGCAGCTCCGTGGTATTTTAAATATAACCGCTTCAGATATTCAAAAGGCCTTTGTGAGTTCATCGAAATGTCTCATTTGAATTCACAATAATTTTTGAATAAAGCGTTAGGCGCATTGAGCGGTTTTTTTTTTTGACAGGAGATAAACTTATGATTTAGCCTCATGACATGCTAGTAAGCGTGACCGACCGTATTACATTTAATTCTGACGCGGCTTGCGTCAGACTAGCGACACATAGTACAGCAGCCTGTGTACACCTAATATTTATTTTCTTTATTGAGACTGTGCAGCTGACCATACGTTTGATTACTTAAAAAAAAACTGTATAACTATTGCTCCGAGTGCCAATAGAACCGAAAACCAGACAAATATTAATAATTTCAATATCTATAAAAATTCTGAAATTTAAATAATTTAGATTATAATAACAAATTCAAAAATTCAAAAGGGAACACAGTTATTCCAAGTTTTGAGTTTTCACTTCTATCGGCAGTCTATCACTATCACTTCTATCTGCCTCAACTTTTTTAAATGTTAATAACGTTTACGATGGGAGACCACTATGAGCAGATACAAAAAAAATAACAAATCCAAAAAAAAACAGCACTTCACCTAATGGCGAATACACGTTGACTATGGAGATATAAGGATGTCTCAACGAAGCCTATCGAATTTTCTTTCATCTGGAGGTGAGTTATCACTTGATTAGATAAAAGCGTTCAAAGGGGGTGATGTGATTCTGTAATTCGATAACATAATAAATGTGAAAGGAAATATGGCTCGTTCGTATATAGTATCCAACGCGGTTTCTTTTCAAGTAAGCTCTGTGTCCATGTTCTTTGTTTGGCTCTAGTAATAATGTAGAAGTCAAACAAGAACTTTATAATACATTTTATCAATGAAATAAAAACCATTTTTTTGAACTAACAGATGGTACTTCGAGTACTCTGGTGACTGCAAACGTTATAGAGAAAATCTAATAATAGCATTTATGAAACATTGGAATCTTGTTTGGTATTTGAATTCAATATTTTCTTTGCGGTACGTCGTTCGCTTTAGATATTGTTGAATAACAGAAACAATATTTTTTTGTTAAGCTTAGCGTCGACAAGGTCAGCCATCGCAGCCGAACAGAAACGAGTCTCATTATTTATCTTATTATATTGTTCATATTAAATCACATACTACTATATTATTGCATATATAGTAATATAGTAAAGGAGATAAAAAAAGAAAAAAAAATATTGTAAATAAAAAAATATCTTAAAATATACATCAGATTTAAATATATATTTCGATCATTCTAAACATACAAAGTGTTTGTAAATTGTAGTGGTTGCTGTCGAAACTTAGTACCAGAAGGTATTAGGAAACATTCGCAGAAGGCTTCACGCATTTCACGTTATATTTCGTTGATGTTATATTTCGTTGATGTTATATAAAGCATAACGTTCTATAAATCACGTTATAATAATTAAAGCGAATCGGTTTCGTTAAATCGAGCGTATCTAGTCAACGCCGAGCATAATGAAGAATCATGAAGCGCATTGAACGTTTATTAATCATATATCAAACAAATGAAATGTTATAAGATCGTATATTTCATATTTTTATTTATAACGTTGATACTGCACTTACGTTATTAGACTTTATTGTAATGCAATAGTCAATATATACCTATACATAATCTAAAGGTAAAACATAAAAGAATTCAGTACTTTTTCCCCTTTCTTTGTTTTTTTTTATGTTTAGTAGTTATTAAGGATCTATAGTGATATAAATTATAAAATTTGGAAACAGTTGTTTTTCCTTGGCACCGAGCGTTTATAAGCCTCTATTTGCCATATTGAGCGAGCGTATACTTCTTTAAAAGACCTACAACGCACTTGCAACTCCTCTGTTGTTGCTAGTGTCTATGGACGGCGATGATCACTTATCATCAGGTGACCCACATGTTCGTTTGCCCCCTATAATATAAAAAAAAAATATTGCATGATTCTCATGTCTAATAATCTAAAATATTTATACACTATGTAACAAAGCATATCTCAATAATATTGAAGGTTAAAATATTAGTAAATTATGGTCGGACTTCAACAACAGGACGACAATTAGTTATTTATTTAATCGTATGGCTAAATAGAGTATCGATCTTTTACTATCACGGAATGGTTGATTACACCCTATTTGTCACTGTGAGGTTCAATATATGTGGAACAGTTCAGCGGTCAAAAATTACAAATACTAGTGTATTTATGTATGTACGAGCATCACTTGAGAACGGCTGCATCTATTTGGCTAAATTTCTATTGTGTTTGTAATTGTCAGGACAAAGATTGTTTGTTTATTTGTATGAGAGAATAAGTTTAAAAAAATGCACGGTAAAGTGACAAAATTGCATTATGTAATCTCCATATAAAACATGAATCACGGAGTAAGACAGAAGACAGATCTTTAAGAATATTGAAAAAAATGACAGGTTGACGTTCACTTGTTTAGATACCATCTAATTTTCTTACTTGTTCGTACTGTAAATACACAATTTGGTTATTTAGTACAGCCGTGCGAAGCAGGGCAGGCAGCTAGTTTGTATTACGCACATCATATTAGATTTATTTCAAAAGATAGTCTTCCTTTAAAACATTATACAATATACCGTACTGTTTATAATTAATGCGTCAAATTGAAATAGAAATTTCTTTACAGCATTCACCTACAGTTTTCCAACACAAATTCTACACCAAGTATGTAGTATACAAATTAAAATAAAACACGAATCGTGCAAGGTCATGTAAATAGTATTGTAAACCAGTAGTTACAATGGGCAAAGGTAATGGGCGACACGCACGATCGCGTGTGACCAGCCCTAACACACCCACAAATATTTACCACAGGTAGTTCCCAATAAAACAATTTAGATTGTAATCCGATTATACGAACAAATTACAGTTATATTTTATCATACTACCTAAATGTTACCTCAAAATATACATAGTTACTTGGTATTTCCTTATGACATTTTTAGCTTTTACCGGTTTTTGTTCGCGGCCTCGTTCTATACTATAGATTTGATCGTTCCACCTGGAAACTACCTTATGACCTATTCTATATATCTGACAACGTATTTGTAAAATTTCACGACAATCGGTTGCATTATTAAGACAAAAGCGTAACAAACAAACTCACTCTTGCATTTATAATTTCAGTATGGATCTCACCTGATGTTTAACACACTTAACCTAAAGTACAGCTGCCGGAACGCAACGATACAATTTCAACTTAATGGTGATGGCTTACCAGGCAAACTTAGAAAAAGCTTTACGCTATGTATGTATGGGTATGTCATGTTTTTCTTCATCGTAAGATTCGGCTCATTCGCAAGGTTTCAAACCTACGCCAATCGACACGATATCCAAACACGCTAACCACTGAGCCAACATCGCTTCATCATATTCAAGTCGCTTAAAAGAGAAATATGTAAATAATTATTTTTAAATTTCCGCTTGAGAATACTTATGGAGAACAATGTTAGAACTTAGAAAACGATTTTATTTAGTTAGTAGCTATTGCTTACAACGTTCCTGTTTTTTATAAAATGAAATGGATTGCATGTAGTGATGTAAATTTAAAAAATGTCGATGTTTATATAAAACACTTGAAAATATCTATAGGTGATTTATCACTACTTCCACATTTCGGTACAATAAACGAGGCTAATGTTTTTTTTTATGTCATAACAGGCAAACGAACATGTGTGTCACCTGATATTAAGTGATCACCACCGTCCATAGACACTACCAACACCAGTGGAGTCGAAAGTGCGTTGCCGGCCTGTGTTTGGGAGAAAGGGAGAGAGGGGGAGAGGAGAGGGAAGGGGAGGTGGGTCTCCGGCGCTCTCGCTGACCGAACGAAACGCAACAATGCAAGCACGGTTACTTCACGTCGGTTTTCTATGAGAGGGTGGTGCCAGCCCAAGCGAGCCGACCCATTCATGTTGAAACCAGTAATAGCTTCAGCGTGTCTCTACCACCTTCAAAATAAATAAAAATAAAGTTCACAAATCGGTTTAAAATTTAACACATTTAGTGTTTTGATAGTTTGCCGCCCGTATTAATGTTTATGTGACAAAATACGAGTCTCTATATCAGTCATACATTTGTTAAAAAAAGATATTTTTAACTGACTTGGAGGTTTTTTTTTTTATTGGACAAGGAATGTTTTCGATGAGTCTCATTTCAATTTCATTTACATTAGGGACCTTGTAGATACATTAGCGAACTTCTTAAAATCGTATCGGATTTTTTTAGTAACAGACATTTTGTTACAATCCAATAGTAGGTAGCTACCTGCCTAGATATGTTCATAGATTTTTTGAGGTATTTTTATTATGGTAAATATTTTTTTAAGTCGAGTTTATTCTTTGTTATTTTTTTCTAACATAATTAAACATAATGTGAACTATTTCATAAGGTACTTTACTTTTAGTGTCACTTTCTCAAGAGCTACTAATAGACATAATAAGCACTAAAACCAAATGATATATTTATAGATAGCAGAAAATAAAACGTAAACAAGGCTCCTTTATTGATATCTGTCTAAATTAAGATATTTTCTGTACCTTACGATATAGATATAATCAGCCCCAGTCTGAGTTTTATTATTATCATGGATAGATATTATATTTTGATATGAGAATATCAAAGAAAAATACTTTTAGCCTAGAAATATCTGAGGCCACGTCTCCGCCAGCCGATAACAAATATTTGATCAAGCATATAGGATTTCTCATTTCGTTAACGAATCCACTAAATTTTCGATGGGAAAAAGTTACTTACAAATGCGTTACTTTTTTATTAAACGTCGGGAGAATATACGATTAATTTAGTTTGCAAAGCGTAAACCTAGATATTAAACTTGGTACGTTGTTTTAAATCATACATAATAATGATACCGTTAAGCAAACTCATTGAGTAGGTACATAAAACCAAAATCGACGTATAAACGTCAAAACTACGTCCAGTTCGGAACAACAAGCCAATCGTCGAGAAGAACTAGCATAAACTTGATCTGGTTTGTTTTTTCATCATACATATTCTTATAAAGCTTGATAGTTACATTCGTTTTTGTATGGATGCACAAAGAGGGCGTCATTTGCAAACGTCACCATCGTTCACATATTGATCCTCCCTATAATAATCTTTAGACATTAAAACTTGCATAATATGGTGCTTCAACTTATTATTTTGCAAACCGGTAATATGCCTTGGGATTTTGTTATAAAATCTAACACTATTTTACCATAAAACTGTTAGTGGTATTAGGGAGCCTGAAACTTGGAAGTATGATTACTACCTGTTTAAAAAAATCATGTCATCCAAAAACTGAAGACCGGTTCCGTGTTGCGCGCTCGGCCACGTGTCCTGCCTGCGCCCTGTGCGACAATGCGCCGCACTAGCTCCACCTCTACCAACAGAGTGGAAGAAACAAAAAAGGCCCTTCTAAGGGCCAACCAGATGCCACGTCTTCACGACGACCGACCACTAGCTTGCCCAAAGATTCCGACAACTCTTGCACGACGACACCCGCCACGAACACCAGACTCCGCTCTCCAGAGCCTACACCTCGCGCTCAGCCCGAGGAGACGCCACAGAGGCCGTACGGTGAGGAATCGACTCCGAGGGGGGGGAAAGAGGGGGGGACTGTGGCTTTTTCGGGGAGGTTTTTAGAGGGGGGGCTTAAAGGGAAAAAAAAAATGGGGGGAAGGGGTTTTTTTTCCCCCCAAAGAAGAGGGGGGGAGAGAGGGAGAGGAAAAAACAAAGGGGGGGGGTGTTTTCCCCAAAGGGGAAAAAAAATCCAAAGAAAAAACCTTTAAAAAAAAAAAACCCAAGAAAAGGGGGGGGGGGCGCGGAAGAAAGGAAAAAAAAACCCCTCCAAGAAGCACAACGACCCCACCCCCCCCAACCCACCAAAGAGCAGAAGAGGGGGGGGAAAAGGAGAAAAACCTTTCTTCCTCAACCAAGGAAACAAAAAGAACCCCTATAATCCCGCGGGGGGCGGGGGGCAACATGGGGCGGCGCCGCCCGCCAGAAGGGGGCGCCATCAACAACAGCAGCAGAAAGAGAGGGGAGAGAAAAACAAAAAAAAAAACAGGGGGAGGGGAGGGGGGGGGAAAAAAAAATACGGCGGCGCCCCCCGTGGGAGAGGAGCCCAAAAAAAAAGAGGAGATACAAGAAAAAAAAAAAGAGGGGGGGGGGGGGGAAAGGGGGGGGGGGGGGGGAAGGAAAAATTAAAAAAAAAAAGAGCCCAAAAAAAAAAAAGGGGGGGGGAGGGGTTTTCTCCCCCAAAAAAGTCGCTATTCGCGTCATCAAAGGAAGAGGTGGGAGATCAGGGTACATATTTCACAGCTGCCTAAAAATAATGCCTGGTCTCATTCCGGTCGTCTATGAAGTCAGTGAGCTCCTGTTGATGAAGATCATCATCGAAGCTTGGCGTGGGAGGCCGGCACAATGTCATCGGTGCCAACAATTCAGGCACTCCTCCCACCATTGCCATCGTCCGATAGCCTGCGTGAAGTGCGGGGGGCCGCACTTCGCAAGTAAATGTGACCGCTCAAAGAAAGAACCGGCGTCGAATTAGTTACAAAAACAAGCAAAAGGACGATATCTACAAACGGACTATTAGCCCAGTTTTATTACAAGATAATCTTAAAATGAAAGAGTAGCCAAAGATTGGCATATACCCTTAAATTAAAAGCTAGCTTAAAAATCTTTTAACATATTTTGTCCGCGTTTTAAGCTATTAAAGTCAAAGTTGACGAAAGTAAGATTTTCCTGTTTTCTATGCGTTAAATAATATTAAAATTTAGGATAAAAGTTGTAGAGCACAAAACTCTTTACAAATATTTTGTACATATTTTTTTAAAGGGCTAATCGTTTTTAAGATAAAGCGCGGAGAATGCGGAGCGGTCAGCTATACATAGCCATTACAAGGTCCACTTTCAATCCCAATGAATATTACGGTTCATACAGCCTTATTCACTAAAAAATATATAAATAATACAAAACAAAGTCGATCTTCACGTTTGTCTGTATGTTATCTTAGTTTTTTTCCGATCTTCGGAACGGGTTTTGATATAATTTTCACTATTGATAGACATTTTGTTGTCCAGAAGGTTTATCTGTATGATACGTATCTTTATATAGGTGGTAGAGCCACGCTGAAGTTATTACTGGTTTCAGCATGAATGGGTCGGCTCGCCCGGGGTAGTACCACCCGAGACACAGAAAACCGACGTGAAGTAACAGTGCTTGCATTGCTGCGTTTCGTTCGGTCAGTGAGAGTGCCGGAGGCCCACCTCCCTTCCCCCCGCACTCTCCCCCTCCCTCCTCCCTTCTCCCCCTTCCCCTAAATACACGCTGGCAACGCACTTGCAACACCTCTGGTGGTCTATTGACGGTGATGATCACTTAACATCAGGTGACTCACCTGTTCGTTTGCCTCCTATGATATAAAAAAAAAATTATATATTAAATTTATATCAAGTTGCGAAAAATTCATGTACTCTAGTAAAATCGTAAGAATGAGTTTTCAGGCATTTACATTGGAAACGCTGACTAGACCTTACGAGAACTATCAAAATAATGTGTTACGATATTGTACGTCTTAAAAATACCCACAATAGTTTATGTCGGATAACTAAGGATTTTAGTAAAGATAATCAATGTACCACCTTTTTTCAATGACATATTATTAAAAAAGAATTTGTTGTTTGCAACGTTCGTTTGATCAATAAAATAGGACTATTTTTTCAATTAAATATATTAGTTGTTTTAATTTCATTGGCATTAAATGATGTTGAGCATTTATGGTAAATTTAAATTACTCTTCACAGCATGTTCTTTCAGAGAATATCTTAGAGGACGTCACAGATTTAAAAAACACGCAACATGAAAAAGTTTGTGTGAAGATTGTTACGCACCTTCTAAGACTCTGATAAACTGTAAATATCAAAGCACTAAAAATTGCTCACAATAATATATTGTACCGATACGAATTCGGGACGGGTTGCTAGTTTTCTATGAATGATAAAGTGACTCTATTGGGATATACCGGACTTATGATTGCCAAATTTACATTTCAACTAGTAAGTAAATTAAATAAACCTCAAAACAATATGAATAATCTACGCTACACATATTCAGCACAGTAATAAAGCTCAACAAACTTGCTCAGATATCAAATCTGCCACTAAGAAGCGCAGCAGTCCATTAACATATAAATCGCTTACCTACCAAATTCAAACTCGTCCTCGATCTCGTAGTAAATTAATAAGAAATATAGACCACTTCTCTCCCTATTTAACCCACCAATAATGGGGGCGAAGAAGCCAAATAATCAGGCTTCTTAAGGCGGATTCAACTTCAAAGTCAAAAGTTGTGCTATAAAAAAAACTCATGTAATGTAATATTACACGTTGTAATAATTTCTATGAGATTACCTCGTGATGAATCCAATCACATTCTCAAATGCGGTAATTGTTTACGCACCGAGTAACGAATAGTCATCTCACGTACCTACTCAATTATGGTACGGTAGCAAGCTCCTTATATTCCCACACGGAGAAACCAGCAAACTTTGTTACCATCCGAAGTTAGCATACGAAAAACATACATGAATTATACTTTATAAGCGATTCTTCTTTTGAGCTTAATTAAGTTTCCAAAAGCCTTAAGAACGCGTAATTGGATGAAACAGGAAAATTCTGCTGAAATCAATTCCCTAGCTGATCCGATCCCTTCTTAATTTTTTACCTTGTTTGTTGCATATTTAGTTGTGAAAATATTTTGATAAGTCTATGTATTGTTAAGCTGCAGTGGCATTATAATAAGCAGCTTTAATTCGCTATGGAAACTAGGTCGAGGTGTTTCGTAGAGACGAATGGTTGGAATATTTGGATAATTTGTAATATGTTTAACATAACCAAAAAAGACAAGGTTTGGATACAACGATTTTAAGGTATTAAATCTGCCACTTTCAATAGCTAACGTTGAAGGATATCTCACTTTGTCAATTTAGAAGAATAGTTCCTGTGTTTTAGAAGATTTTTCGATTATTTTGCTATAAACTTGGCGTAATTCGAAAAATGTAAATGTTAAGTGAAACAATTTTAAATTTTAAAAATAATGTATACTATTCTCAATTATTAATATTCAACAATATCCTACTTTACCACAATTGAAGTGTGAGTTATATCGTTTTAAAGAAAGTAAATAGATTCTTATATTCAACTCAAAAAGTAATATTATCCTTGTCACATGTTATTGACTACGTCCGGTACCGCTACGACACACCCGAGAGGCGAGACTGCTACGCCACCGGAACATTAACACTAGCGCCACCATATTAGACACATCAATTCTTTACATAAATAAGAACGATTATATAGAATTGATGTATTACTTAAAGAACGATAATTTGATCCCTATTACTATTTTTATGTTACTAAATTATTTTGGGGAAATTTGAGTAAATAGTAATTGCTATGACTTCCACAGTTTGTCACATAAAAGGGCAAGATGTTGTTGATCTTCATGCGCTCCCATGTGGAAGTTTTTATAAAGCGAAGCTCTGCTTGGATAAATAGTTACAGTACCTACAGAGTGTTATTGGTTTCGCTGACCGACCGGCTGACTATACGTATTCTATAACACACAAATGTGTTGTGACACGGTGTAAGTACAAATAATCTGTGAATTGGTTAATCTTGCAAAAAACTGAAAGCCTATTATTTCAAATTGTTTATTACCGATCATCTACAGAGACTATTTAGCATCGGATGACTAAATATCAAGTCCTAAAGGAAAAGCAACAAAATATTTATGACTCTTGTGTTTCTTAAGAGTTTTGTCTTTGTGTCGAAATTTTTAAAGATTCATTTTTTAAAAATAATTTAAAAAGATTATTTGATTGTAAATAGAGGAAAAAAAATTTATTGAAGAAAAAAGCTGTGAAAATATCATGTTTAAAGACCAATGAAATTGTAAAAATTGGTAGGAATAGGATAAAAATCGTGAGGGTGATTTTTTTTAGTTTTTTATTGTGTTTTAATGAAGAAGGGGTCATTTTGGGAAAAAAAAAAAAAGGAAGGTGGGGAAAATATAAAAAAATAAAAATATTAAAAAATAATTCGCCTTAAAAATCAAAAAAAAAAAAAAAAAAAAAATAAAAAAAAAAAAAAGGAAGAAATTAAGAATTTTATTATGGGGGGTTGTTTTAAAAAGTAATAGTATTTAAATTTAAAAAAAAGTTTTTTAGGGTAAAAAAAAAAAAAAAAAATTAAAATTTATTTTATTTTAAATATAAAGATAATAAATAACAATAATTAATAAAAATTGGAAAAAAAATAAAGGAGAAAAAAAACCGTGTACAAAGTACTCGTATAGATACGGGTACTGTATTATACATAATTTTACTATAGTAAAAATATCCGAAAATGTAATAACACCATTATTAAATTCTAAACTAAATTTTAGGTTTAACGCGCGTTCTCATTTACAGAAGCCCGCATTCAACGAGATTCTTATATTAAAATCTAGTCTGTTTTCAATTTTACCGCAACATCTGATGTTTTCTTAGCTTAATATAAAGTTAAATAAATGTGTATTTACTAAACACTTGTACCCGACTCACGTATTGGCCGCGTTAAACCGTAGCCAGTCAACACAGCGTGTTCCATTGTGGAGTAACTAAGTTTGTATCTGTATAGAAGCTACGCTTAAGTTCATACGTGACCGGTGGACTGTTCATCCTGTAGTTTTTATATTGTAACATAATCTTTTTCTGGGAAATTAGAAAAATACCAGATACTAGCCAGCCAGCATGTTTTTTTCTTCGGACGCACTATCGCTATTGACTGAAGTTTCTTGTCTTTCCAGATTTGGTTGCGCGCTTTATGTATGTTTGAAAATTCCCGAATTAAGGAATAAATCGCGTTACTTTGAATTTTGAAAAAATAATGGATCAGGTCACGCCATCTAGTCTTGCCAAATCACATTTCCCTTATAACAAAGGATAATTTTTCGGGGGGGGGCGAGGGGGCGCGGAGAATATTTCTATCGCCGGGGGGGGGGTGTTGTAGTGGTGGCGG
The DNA here is from genome assembly GCA_036509395.1 of Antheraea yamamai. Lineage (NCBI taxonomy): Eukaryota > Metazoa > Arthropoda > Insecta > Lepidoptera > Saturniidae > Antheraea > Antheraea yamamai. The sequence goes on from AP028446.1 coordinate 4,500,318, forward strand.
GTGGTGTGTGATAATTTTCCCTGTGTGTGGTATGGGGGGAGGGGGGGGGGGGGGAGAAGAAAAAAAATTATTTGGAAAAAAAAAAAAATAAGAAAAAAAAAAAAAAAAAAGAAGCAATAAAAAAAAAAAAAAAAAAAAAATAAAAAAAAAACAAAAAAAAAAATTATAAAATTAGATTATTATCTGGAGCAGGAGTGCTCAAACGATCGATCGCGAGTGCTTTTTGAATAGATCTTAAGAAAAATAGCGAATCTAGGACTATTCATAGATTTTGTTTTAGTAGGTAAGTAAGTAAAACAAAATATAAAGAATAAACGACTAAAATTTATTTGATCGACAAATAGGCTAGTATAACTCGCTCATCTTTTTCTATAGTTTCTAGCAAGAGTTACCTACACTTACCTAGCCGATAATCCGGCATCACATAACTTGTAGCCTTTGAGAGTCGATAGATGGTAGTTTAGCAATATTGAGGTGAATTCCCAGCAGTTTTAGTACCTCTGATCTAGAGTAGATATCATTACGCTCATTATAACTTAAAATAAGTGAAAGAGTTATAGAGGATAAATAGTAATGATAAAATAATGTCCATAGTTTATCTATGGCGTAGAATCCGTTCCGCTTATGAAGCTTGTACTATCAGCAAAGGTGGTAACATAGTTACTGCCGTCGCCCTGGCAGCGCTCTCTGCACCGACCGGACAGCGCCCGACTTCAGAGAGCGAACGCATCACACATGACAGATGCATTAAAAGTTATCTTATCAACATCATCTTCTTACCCTTATCCCACCTAAGTAGGGTCGGCACAACATGTTTTCCTCTTCCACTCTCTCTTGCCACATGACATCTCAGTATTCACACCTTTTATATTATATCATTTTTAACACAATCCATCCCAACCTTCTTCCTTCCTCTACTCCTAGTTCCGTCCACCTTCATACAACAGTTATTTAATTTCATATTATTTAATTTAATGATATTTGTAATTTTTAATTTACGATTACACGTTTATAACACATCAGTTTAGTGTTATTTATATATATGTATATATATATTTTACATTATAATACAATTTTTTATTTATTTTTTAGGAGGCAAACGAACAAGTGGGTCATCTAATGTTAAGTGATCACCACCGTCCATAAACACTAGCAACACCAGGGGCGTCGCAGGTGCGTTGACAGCCTGTGTTTGGGGAGGTAGGTGGGGAAGGGGAGGTTGGTCTCCGGCGCTCTCACTGACCAAACGAAACGCAACAACGTAAGCACTGTTACTTCACGTCGGTTTTCTGTGAGAGGGTGGTACTACCCCGGGCGAGCCGATCCATTCATGCTGAAACCAGTAATAGCTTCAGCGTGGCTCTACCACCACCTACAAAAATTTATTTTACAACTACATTACCTCTCATGAGAATGAAATTCTGGGTATTAGATAGTAAAAGAAAAATAATGATAGATCCTTCGATAAATTATCTCACCAACGAATACGCTTCAAGCCATCTGTATAAAACTGTTTGTTGGTATAATTTCTGAATTAATTATAAACTTACCTCTTAACAGAACAACAACTGCACGTAGAATAATGTGTTAGTAAAAAAATAAAACGATGCATAAAGAAAAATACCGCATTTTATAATTCAAATGAACGCTTGCTATTTTTAAGTATGCTGCAATAAAATAAAATATGGTAACTTTATACATTTCTTTGGTATGTTTTCATTATATATACAGGTGATCAGTATTAAGGTTAGACCATGGTGCACCAGATCGCTAGCAAGGAGCCCACCGCATGCCAAGAATGCGACGCTGAGGAAGATACCGCGCACCACACTCTGATTTCCAGCCGAGAAGAACCCTCTTCCCAAACAAAGGCAGGACTATAATCACCTCAAAAGAGTATGTGGTATGGGTACTTATTAAGCTATAAGACTTAAATATTAGAGGAATTACAATCAAGTAATATTACTTTTGTAGGTGGTAGAGCCACGCTGAAACTATTACTGGTTTCAGCATAAATGGGTCGGCTCGCCCGGGGTAGTACCACCCTCTCACAGAAAACCGACGTGAAGTAACAGTGCTTGCATTGTTGCGTTTCGTTCGGTCAGTGAGAGCGCCGGAGACCCACCTCCCCTCCCCTTCCACTTTCCTCTTCCCTTCCTCCCCCCCCCCCTCCCTACACAGGCTGGCAACGCACTTGCGACTCCCCTGGTGTTGCAAGTGTCTATGGACGGTGGTGATCACTTACATCAGGTGACCCACCTGTTCGTTTGCCTCCTATGATATAAAAAAAAAAAAAAATAAAAAAATAAATAAATAAAAACGTTGCATTATATTACGCAAATATTTATAGTAAACATACATAGACCCGAAATTTGTAAAATGAGTTTATATAGTCAGGTAAATATTTATTACATAATGGATATAATATAAAGTCCTCAAACAACCCGTTAAAAGGGTGCAGAACAATTATGCTGAACGATACACGCAAACGACTGGTTTTATTGTATAAAGGGTTATTATTATGGAGGGAACCGTTATTGGAATGAACTGAATATAACACCGTTCCTTATACGCCCTATATCTTTATCAGTATCTTTATTATGAAAGTCATAATTTACTGACATTTCGTTTTAATGAAACTCTCATATAAGAATTTTAAAAATATTAAAAAATATGGCGATGTTCCTATAAACACGCGATAGAAGTGAAAACTTATGAATAAATATATACATATTAAAGTTCATACAGGTATATCAATACTTATATGTAAATATATGATAACTAATACACACTTGATACACATACAACACTACAACACTTGATAAATAATACACTGATATTGCAATATAAATATCTATTGTATTTACGGTAAGCCCTAATCTTATTGTAAGACTAACTTCTGCCCGCAACTTCGTCCGCGTGGAATAGTTACTTTGTGCTAACGCTAATACGCAGCGGAAGCCCTCAAAAGGAAAAACAAACGATTTTGAAACATTCTTCACTGGTGCTCCGCTCGTAATGGTCTTAGCGTAATGATATATAGCATATAGCCTTTCTTGATAAATGAGCTATCTAACAGTGAAAGAACTTATCAAATCAGACCAGTAATTCCTAAGAATAGCGCTTTGAACCAAACAAATAAACTTTATAATATTAGTATAGATTACTACTCTTGTCTCGTACTTACCTCGAGCCGTCATTCAAATTACAATAACTTTTGATAGAGTGGACCGATTTTAATGAAACAAAGACTAAGTTACTCCTGGGGATATGTTTTATCATTTTCTTGCTGAGGTTTTATTGTGAACTCAGTACTTTAGTAGTGATGCGTATTCATATAAACAGACAGACATTTTTTTAAATGATTGATATGTATTCTATTACTTATTCCTAGATACCTGCGACACTTTTTTTCACGAAAATCGAAAATATACAGACACATTAAATTTACATTCTTATTATATGTATAGATTATACAAAGCCTTTAACAAGATTTTAGTATTTTTGAACTACATATATCTTTTCTCAATTCTTAAACTGAATAAGTGCTTTTATATTTTTTAATGCCATCATACTAGCTCCTTACTATTAAAAAACAGTGGTTAATATACAGTGTCTAGTTTTCGTTCCTTCTGTCTAGTACTTTGATATAACTCATTTCAGAAGGTGGTAGAGCCACGCTGAAGCAATTACTTGTTTCAGCATGAATGGGTCGGCTCGTCCGGGGTAGTACCACTCTCTCATAGAAAACCGACGTGAAGTAACAATGCTTGCATTGTTGCGTTTCGTTCGGTCAGCGAGAGCGCCGTAGGCCCACCTCCCTTCCCTCCCCTCTCCACCTCCCAAACCCAAACATTCGCTGGCAGCGCACTTTCAACTCCCCTGGTGTTGTTAGTGTCTATGGACGGTGGTGATCACTTAACGTCAGGTGACCCACCTGATGTTGGTTTGCCTGCTATGGCATTAAAAAAATATATAATTTTACTTCACCTAAATATTCATATTAGTTAACAACTTTTCGTAAAATAGTAATTCACTAAACCTAGAAAACTGGTTCTAAAGTGCAACTCAAAGCACAAATAGGTGCTTGAGCGACAGAGTTCCAAATTGAAGGATTTGTGTAACCTCATGGCTTATTAGGAAATGGCTGACCTTTAAGTTATCGTTTTATACTTGTATATTAACCTTTATGACAAACTCTAAACACATAAGTTTCTACAAACCCTTGAGTATTTGTCACTTAAAAAAACTTAGCGAGTTACACACAATTATATTTATAAAAGTAAACAAAAAAATTCAAAACAAAACGCAATGTAACACGATGAAAATAACTTGCTTAAATATACATTAATCTATGAAATCAGATAACAATTCATATCACGCCAAAAATCACTTAATCCTGTCCCGCCCGACCTCGTCTAGTGTGAGTCTGAAAAATGTGATCCGCAGAACCCAACAAAATACAGTACTCTTAATTCTTTGTCCGTGAGAAAGCTTATCAGATAAGATTTAGACGTATAAAGACTAAATTGAAGGGATAACTGAAATCGTGTACATGTAGGTACGTTGTTAGTGGACGAGCATTGTATTTTTATTTATAGGGTATTTGGTCTCAATGTTATTGGTATTTTGCGCTTTGTTACGTTAAATTGATAGTCTAACTTTAACTTTATCATCCTGAAGTACTATTATAAAAGTGAATGTGAATTTGTGTGTTTGTTACGCTTTGATGCCTCAAACACTCGACTGGTCATTATAATTTTTTGAATACACATCATCAGGAGTACACAAAAGAGTACATTTTATTCAGAAAGTAAGTGCTGTTCCAAAAGCCAACAAGCCCGATATAAATTAACGTGAGCGAAACCACGAGCAAACGCTAGTTTGAGTATAAACTCACCGACAATAAAATATGACAATCTATACTAATATTAGCGGGCCTGGCGGACGTTGTCCTGACTTGATAGTTTAAAAAATCCTAAAAGCCAACTGCAGCGCCACCTACCTGGTCAAATTGTGAACCTAAACCATTCTCGGACCCACTGGAACACGCACACAAAATTTCATCAAAATCGGTCCAGCCGTTTAGGAGGAGTTCAGTGACATACATACGTTCAGAAGAAATTTATATATAAAGACTATAAAGCTGGTGGGTTTGTTTGGCAGCGATAATCTCAGGAAGTACTGGTCCGATTTCAAAAATTATTTCAGTGTTATATAGATCATGTATCGAGGAAGACTGTAGATTATATATAATCACGCTAATAAAAATAGGAGCGAAGCACCAATGAAGAATGTTTCAAAACCGAGTTTTTTTTTAGGAGGTGGTAGCTACTCAGGCGAACTTAGATAAACCCTACCACCATATATGCTATAATTTCATCACAATATTTTGCTTCACCGTATCTCCGACTCAGCTGCAAGGGTTCGAACCTACGTCCATCGATACTGTGTTTAAACGCTACCAACTAAACCATAACCGCTTCACAATAATAAAAAATACATAATATAGCACACTTATTCCTACTTATTCCCTATAACTTAGTTCCCTATTAAATATTTTTCGAATACAATTTGTAAATATTCAAAATGTATCAAACAATATCTACACACATTATAAGAATGGAAATCTAACGTGTCTGTACTTTTAGATTTTTATGAAAAAGATTAGTGCAGGTGTCTTGGAATAAGTAATAAAATACATGTCAATCATTTATAGAAATGTCTATCTGTCTGTTTGCTTAAACACGCATCACTGCTAAAGTGCTGCGTTCACGATAAAACCATAGAGAGAGAGAGAGAAGAAAATCATTAAGCATATCCTCGAGTAACATTTAGTCTTAGTTTCATTAAAATCGGTTCACTCTGTCAAAAGTTATTGTAATTTTAATGACGACGCGACTTAAGTACAAGAGAAAAGGAGATAAGTAAATGGACTTAATATATTCAGATGATTTTATTAGTCAGTGTTTTTGTACATTAGATTCCACGCGGATGGAGTCACAGGCACAGCTAGTACAGGAATAAAAACAAACATAACTTCCTTAAATAGGTGCACAGATTATAGAGAACTTACCGACCTTGGTAATAATTCATGACACGTTATATGATCAAATGTCTGTCTGAAACGTACGCGTGTGAGAAGGGTCCAAAGTAGGCAGATGATTAACCCCATTCCGACAGCTTGACTTCCATATTATACATGGCGAGCGGCTTTTAATTCGAAATGTTATAGGTCAGTGTATTCTAATAACACCCTGTAACATAAGCGTAATTAAAACTTTATTAGAACATTCACGGAAAGGGACCGGAGATATAAAAAAAATCCTTGATAAATTATATAGTAAAACCTTCCTCAATAACCATTTTATTCACTGGTGAAAACCGCATAAAACTCCGTTCAGTAGTTTTTAAGTTTATCGCAAACAGACAGACAGACAGACGCGGTAAGGGACTTTGTTTTATACCATGTAATGATACCATAATTTCAACCGATGTAAACTAATAATGTAAGTATTAAGTATATCAGTGTATTTGATGAATAAAATACAGTTACACTAAATTTAAATTGTTTTAATTAATAAAATGTGGTCCATATTGCAAAAAAACTATCTGTGTACATAAAACAATAATATATATTGTCTTTTTTTATGCTAAAAGGCAGCAAACAGGCAGACAGCCCTCCTGAAGGTAAATGGTTACCGTCGCCTATGGACAGCTGCAACACCAAGGGCATCACTGTAGTGTTGCCGACATTGAAGAGTGCACTTCAGTCTTCTTGAAGTGTCCCATATCATAGCTCTGAGGAAAAATCGTCTAATTGTCTCTCTTTCACTCTCTTTGACGGCTTCAGGATTTTTTAACTGAAATATAAAATAACACGTTAGCTAAATTTGTTTACACTATCGATCCCGGCTTTGCATGGGTGCAATGCATTGATGTGTCATGATGACTTTCTAAACGATTAATCATTTCTTTATTTATATATAGATAATTAATTAATATAATATATTTAATAATATATATTTTATAATTAATAATATATATTTTACTTTATTTTTGGAACAATCTTAGATTATCTGATGGGGAATGATAGCTTCCATGGCGGTGGATCTGGGGATGAATAATTGGCCGTCCGGATGGGTTCCAAAAAAAACAAAAACCCCCCCTTAGATCCATTTTATTTACCCTTATTGTTAGAAACTACCTAGGAATTTTCGCATTTTTGAGTATTCGTGACAAAAATAGTTTTTCATAATATAAAGTTTTTAAATGAGTTTATAGATTTGAGGTTAACTATCGGTATATATATATATATATATTTTGTTTGTTTACACTATAAATTATTATTATAACATTATTATTTGATAGATACTTTGCCCTACTTCTTTTTTAACTTGATTCTGTATCAGGTACATAGAAAATTAATTGAATTTAATGTTTTTTTAAGCATTAACACTTACGTACATAAGTACATACATACGTTAAACATTACTTACATTAATTTATGTCTAAATATATACGCGACAAACAGTCGTGATGGCCTAGTGATTTGACCGGTGGAATATTATTTCGATGTCCGCAGGTTCGAACCCCGTCAGGTACCAACGAATTTTTCGGAATTCGCGTACATTTACTAATTTAAATTGGTAACACTATCGACTGATGGTAAAGGAAAACATCGTGAGGAAACCTGAACCTAACAAATATTCTTGTAGTACTACTGTATGTGGGGAAAATTTAGATCTGTGTATGTCTCAAAGTTTGAAATCGCCAATACATCGTGGGCTGGCGTGGTGATTACGCCCATACCTTCCTTCGGGAAGAGGCCTATGACCCTGCAGTGGGTCTCTTATAGGCTGATGATGATTTACGTCTAAATATTAATTACAGCACTTTTCGTACACAATCATTACATAGTATAAAACAAAGTCCCCCACCGCGTCTGTCTGTCTGTCTGTTCGCGATAAACTCAAAAACTACTGAACGGATTTTCATGCGGTTTTCACCAGGCGATACAGTAATTCATTGGGAAAGTTTTAGTGTATAATTTGTCAAGGTTTTTTTTATAGTCAGGGCGGGACAGCGTCTACCGGGCCCACTAGTACCTATTAAGTAAAAAAATACGTAGAGTACTAATATTTCATTGCGTAATATTTTATTTCATCACTTCATTGCGATGACGAAACAAAGTTATTTCGGTAAAGATTAATCTTAGCATGTCGCGTTTCACATTTTTAGTTTGCTTTGTCACCTCAAAGCGGTCACTATGAAGTATATATAGAAATTTTGTTAATAATACTGTCGATTTTGTTTGTAATCTCTAGTACAAAGAATTATGTGCTATGTTATATTAAATATTGGATAATATTGAATGATTTCGCTAAAAACAATAAGCTGACATTCTGACAGTCATTCTATATCGACTAAATTACTAAAACCTGTTCAGAGAATACATCAATCACTTGAAAACAAATCATGTAAATTGATTCAGTGATTTTCGGATTATATTAGTGACGATCACATAGATTAGCGTTGCGTTTTGTAATATATATAAAGAATATAAACCGAATATTATATATTAGTGGTGGTGCAGCGGTAATAAACCCTAATATTAAGTCGAGACGTCACGAGTTCGAACCCCGTACATAACAAACTTTTAATCCATAACAAACGTAGTCCGGTGAAGCTCTTAAGACCTTACTAGATCAATAGCGTAGTCAGTTCGAGAAAAATAAAAATCCATAACAAAGTGCCAAAGCACATTATCGATTTGCGGGATAAGGGGTTCAAGCAACACGTCAGGCGGGTTTTAATGTCTAAAAGCTATTATCGGGTGAATCAATATGTAAACGATGGTGACGTCTGGAAATGACGGCAATCTCTGTACATCCACCAAAAACGAATGTTACTATCCATGTTTGTAAAAATATGAATAGTAAGATAAACCAGATCGAGTTTCTTGCCAGTTTTTCTCGATGACTAGGTAATTTTCCGAACCGGTGGTAGCTTTGACATTCATACGCGGTTTCTCAGGAACTAAATTGAATAAAATAATTTGATTTTTTGCTTAATGAACCTAACTGTCACTTCAGTGTATGGTTGTTAAATATTTAAATGTTATATAATATTAACTTCTGCCCGCGACTTCATCCACGTGGAATAGTTACTTTTGGTTAACGCAGCTAACACGCAGCAGTCCACCCCGTCTGTCGCACGCCGTGTCCGGGGGTGGAAGGTGCTTGAGGAGGTGGAGACCCTATCGGACCATCGCTACATCAGGTTCGAGGTCTCCACCTCCCAAGCCGGAATTGGCACCCGCTCCCAGAGGGTTGCGAAGTTCCCCTGTTGGGCGATGAGCCGCCTCAACCGTGAATTAGCGGAAGAGGCGGCCATCGTCCAGGCGTGGGCCATGCCCCCACCGCGGGATGATGTCGACGCGTTCGCAGCCCGCCTCCGTGGTGCCCTCACGGAGGTTTGCGACGCGTCGATGCCGCGGAGCATACACCACCCAGACAAACGGGCGGTGTACTGGTGGTCGCCGGAGATCGCCGATCTTCCGCCTTCCGCCGAGCGGACCGTTGGGGCGGCTCTACAAGGTAGATTAGCTAGAACGATCCATTGCCGCCCCAACAATGCCGGTCTGTCGGTACACCGTGGGGTTTTAGTCCGTGCGAGTCGGACATAACCCACCCTCTCTCCCGGGAGGGTGGCGTATCCATAAGGGATTTCCCCACGTTAAAAAAAAACACGCAGCGGAAACTCTCAAAAGAAAAAAAGAACTCGATTTTTGCTCCGCTCTTATTGGTCTTAGCGTGATAATATATAACCTATAACCTGCCTCGATAAATGAGCTATCTCTTACGAATTTTTCAAATCGGACTAGTAGTTCCTGAGACTAGCGCGTTCAACCAAACACAGTCTCCAGCTTTATAATTTTAGCGTAGATGTATACGATTAGTTTTGTAGTAAGAATGCTTATGGGATCAAATTTCTAAATGTAAGATTTAATCGTTACATTTATTAGCGTAAAACCCAATTTTATTATCATCTTTAACTTAATAAAGTGAACAATCTTTTCATTACAATAATATAAAAGTTTTTTTAATAAATCGTAATTAATGGTTCCTTTATTTTCCATATTATTATTTTCTGAAGAAAACATTCGCCTTTTACATTATTTTTATAAAAAAGGATAATAAGAAAAGAACCAACAACAATGGGATGTGATTAGCATCTTTTGTCTACGATTCCTTTTTTCGCGCCTCGAGAAAGGAATATATATTTTCGCAAAACACATTCGATGAATTCCCAAATATCTTCCCTTTGTTACGGTACTCACTGGGAGTAAATTAAAAAATCTCCAATAAGAGGTGGAATGTATTAGGTTAATTGAAGTGAAAATAATATAAATATATAAAGATCCAGTGTCATGATGTTTGTCCATGATGAACTCCAAAACTACTCAACCGATCTTAAAAAAAGTTGTTATTTATATAACCTACCTCCCCTCCCCCTCCCCCAAACACAGGGTGGCAACGTACTTGCGACTCTTCTGGTGTTGCAAGTGTCTATGGTCGGTGGTGATCACTTAACGTCAGGTGACCCACCTGTTCCTTCGTCGTAATTAGGTCCAAATGAAGAGACAGCATAAATTGTATTTCAATTAATGACTTCAATATTTTTTAATTATAAATTATATGATTGTCAATGTTGATTATTGTGATTAATAGTAAATTTCATCAGCCTCTAACAGATGGCGCTTTAAGTTGGTTTGTTGACAGAAAACTGTAGTCTATAACAGTTGGTTATAAATATCATATAGATGACGTCACATTTTATTTTGAATTTCTTTTTCAACTCCAGTTTATTTTATGTTGCACGTATTTTGTTAATCTATTTACTACGTAACCTCGCTTTTTTTGTATAAACGCGTGGATGGGTCAACTAGTAAATATATACATATATTTACTTTCTTAATCTTCTTCAGGTTTAGTTTATACTACGGATGAATTATTCATTAATTTTCAATATCATTACATAGTATAAAACGAAGTCCCCTACCGCGTCTGTCTGTTCGCGATAAACTTAAAAACTACTGAACAGATTTTCAAGCGGTTTTCACCAGTGGATAAAGTGATTCATGAGGAACGTTTTGGTATATAATTTGTCAAGGATTTTTTTATAATCAGGGCGGGACGACGTCTGCCGGGCCCGCTAGTTAAAAATAATTATTTCCATGTATACTTTTGTAAAAAATATATTTATATAGTTCGTCCAGTAAGTATAATCAATTGTTTGAAAAAAAAACAATAATTGGAAAACTTATGACGATAATCCATTTTGTCTAACGTATAGTATATTAGATTTATTACTGCGAAGTAGTTTCGCTTACTAACGATTATTATTTAACAGCTTCCTTTTATATTGTTTCTTTGAGAAGAAAAAACTTTTCATACTTTACTCTCGAACTTATGATTCAAGTCAATAAATAAAATTACGGCGATAAAACCGTAAATCAACAACGTAAGTTGGTAATTGGCTCACCGAATACAATAAATAACAGGCAATGTAGCCTGTATCAACAGATTTTGCTGGTGCGAAATTATTATTTATTACAATATTTTATCTTATCTTTAAACTCCTTAAAATTGTTTTTATGTATACATATATAAAATTTTCACCTTGTTTTTAACTATTTCTCGTTATATTCATGCTTTCATATGAATACTATATATACATATAGGTTTAGTAGTATGTTTTATAATAAAGTCCCAAAGCATATTTCCAATTTGTCGGGTAGTAAGTTCAAGTACCATGTCAAGCGACTTTTAATGGCTGAAGGCTTTAATTATAGGGTGGTTCAATATCTCAACGATGGTGACGTCTGGAAATGATGCCCCTCTCTGTGCATCAACCAAAAACTATTCTAGCAATGTCTATAACAATATATCTTCGTAAAAATATATTATGTGCGATGAAATTCGCCAAAAATGAATGCAAAGATCTAGGTGTATAACTGTGTATGTTCCTAAAAATACGTTATGTTATGTTTGACGTTCACAAGCACCTTTTTAGGGCCTAAATTGAATAAATTGTTTTTGATTTTACGGGGAAGTAGTAAATAGCTTTAATTGGAATTTCCTAAAAAATGCAGTTTGTTAAGGAATCTGATATTAATATTTGGGAAGAGGGTGATTATCAACGCATTCGTGCAGAACCGACATAGGATTTTTCCATAATTTTATACAGCTCCTATACAGTTGCTACTTGATATTTTTTTTAGATTTATGCTTTCTACTTATAAGTAGACATAGGTTACTACAGGACTTATATATCAGAGATTTGTGTGTATTTTGACAAATAAAATAAGAGAGAAGTAAAAAATAGCTTAAGTAATTTCTACTTTACGTTCATCTCTCTTCAACGAGACCTTACTTTTTTATATAATTACACAGATTCTGTCTGTGTTCCCTTCATTTAACGTTGTTCAAAACATTATCCCAAGGAAATGTAATTATTCAGAAAGCTTAGTACAACATCGCAGCGATGTTATTAATTCGCACATTATAAAGGCGGGCGGCGTTTTTCCGAGGTATCTATCCCCCGGGCGTTTTTAACTGAATTTATTTCGTACACGTTTAACATTCGGAGTCTTCAGGGCGTTATCAATCTTCCTACTTCAGTTCGAAGGGAAATTAATCGACCAACTTTTATATATTACTAGCTGTGCCCGCGACTCCGTCCGCGTGTAACCTAATATAAGAAAACAGTGCCTAATAAAATCATCTGAATGTATTAAGTCTATTTGCTTATCTACTTTTTTCTCGTACTTAAGTCGCTTCGTCATTAAATTACAATAACTTTTCGATAGAGTAAACCAATTTTAATGAAGCCAAGACTAAACGTTACTCGAGGATATGCTTTATGATTTTCACGAGGTATTATTGTGAACGCAGTACTTTAGCAGTGATGCGTGTTCAAACAAACAGACAGACATTTCTAAAAGTGATTGAAATGTATTTTATTACTTATTCCAAGGTACATACGATAATTTTTTTCACTATTATCTAAACAGTACAGACACGTTATATTTACATTCTTATTATATGTATAGACGATAGCATAGGTGTCATTATGTCATCTAATCGATTTTAGTTACTTTCTAGTGGAAGCTTACTGTCTCTTCCAATACAGTATATTCTAAGCATATATATATATACAAGGGCTACGGGGCAGGGAAAGGATCACACGTTTTAGCAGTCCATGCATCTTAGGAATTAAATTTCAAATCGGTGGTGGTCCTGCAAACAAATACCAGAAGGATACATATCCACGATAGCGTTTCACATGCTATAGTAGCAATATCCAGACACACCAATACCTGTGTCTACTATACCGACGTGACTTACGACGTAATTAGTAGGTTTATCCATCGGGACGTGGACGCTCTGGCGTGTCACATTGTAGATTATAATTTTAAAATGGATATAAAAGATAAGAATAAAGCCGCCATAAAGGCAATAACCTCAATGAGTAATTCGATATATAATCGTTAAGTAAAATAATAACAATAGTTAAAAACAATATCATTAACGAAAGCAGAAAAAGGTGCGGACCAAAAGTCTGCAGAAACAAAGATTTTTTTTATTAAAATTGAGTTTAATATGAAAGGGCGTTCCTTGTTCAAACATGGCTGTGTTGTATAGTATATAGAATTATGTTCCACAGACTGCAATGAACGTAGACGCTACTGTAGTACTTGCATTTTATTACAGTCGGTTTTCTTCTTGAATACAAAATTAAAGCATCGAATGATTATGGAAAATAGATGGAAATAGTTAGTGCCTTTGACTTTTTAACGTGTAATATAGTAATTATTATACCTATAATATATAAAGGTATTATTTTATGTAGATTAAAGTGAGTTATGTCTTATATTCTTTCATTATTTCATCATCTTAAATTTTTATACAAGTATTTACAACAACTGTACAAAGTTTCAACTAAATAACTCTTTGAATATAAAAAATAGCATGTAGTATTCATATTATAATTTATAACATTGTAATTTATATATTACTAGCTGTTACCCGCGGCTCCGCACGCGCTTTTTTAAAATATATTAAATGAAATTATGAGTAGATGTTGTACATTATAGAGTGCTTTTTCAAAAACATTTGTAAGTACGACACGCACGCCATCTACTGTAACATGTAACGTGTACATTAGAAATGTGAATAATAACAGTGTATCGAATGGAATGGGATTTATCATCAGCAACATGCCTGGAACTTTAACCTACAATATATCACCCTCAGTGCTCACTTAGACTATATAAGAAAGTAATTAAAGTTTTAAGCTATACATTATCGAACAATACGTGTTAAATCTTTTATTATATAGATCTAATATACCCAAATTGTCGACATAATTAAGTTAGTCTTATACGTTGCTATAATCAGTGAGTTATGTAGACGCAAGCGTGGTAAATAAATCAAAATGGCCGCCAAATTGACTAAAAAGATAATATAATTTTAATTACATACAAACATATGACTTTCAACTATGTACTTGTTAATTATGTACTTGAAGTCCAGTAAAGCACACGTCTCACTCGCTTGTTTACAATAAACAACATATTTTTAATAAATTTCACATGGACGAATGCACGGGTAACAGATCAACAAATAAAATAAAATATGTCAACTGCTATAATTTCGGATATCTGACAGTAAATTTCCCGTTAAAATAGGTCCAACCGTTTCGGACATAACCCGGAACAAACAAACAAAATATAATAATATAAAATACCAACAATATTAAAAAAATATTTTTTTGTTACTTGTAGCCAAATCCTTTCACCAAAAAGTTGTTATTTTAATTTCATATACACACACTTTATTTTTAGTTAAGTAGTTCCTGAGATTATCGCGTTCAACCAAACAAACAAACAAACTCTTCAGCTTTATATATGAGTATAGATTAAATATATATATTGAAGTGTGTATGTACTGCAGTGCCGTGAATAAGAAGGACTACAATAAGATCCAAAAGAATTAATAGGACTGCTATCTGCAATGTTGTTATGCCAAAGAACAGGAAACAAGCAGACAGCCTATCTGATTTTAAATTATTAACATTACTTAAGGACACCTGCTACACTAGGGGCATCACTATTATTTTTCGACCTTGAAGAGTGTATTTTAATCGATACCAGGTACCCCTTTCCACGACGAACGCTTCATGCTTCCTAGCGAATAAATTTCTTCCATTACAAGGAATACTTGTAATATACACATTTGAATATGTATATACTTTACATCTACTGTATCCATATATATCGATACGATAATCAATAAAAACGTATAATTAAGTATACAGTAGCAGTACACTATAAATTCAATGTACAGTGTTGTATGTATTAAGAAAACACGTGTTACGGAACAAAGTTTCATGAATAAAAGTCACATGGGACGGTTTTTCAAACAGTGCTTAACCCAACAACCCGTCCCATAGCAATATCAATGCTCTAACTTTGTAGGGAATATATTCGTATTCGGTAAAAAATTCGCTTTGGGACCTTTTATGTGGAAAATTTGTGAGCACATTTAACTATGGTATTCAGACTACGTTTTTTATTCTCTTTTTCATAATAACATTATTCACGCTGACAAATAGGCAGGGTAGAATTTAAAGGCTGTGGCAACTATCAAGAGACCAAAAGATCGACAATCTTTTGGTGACCGTAGCTGTAATGTCAGCCTGCGTATTTTTTTTTTTTTTATATTATAGGAGGCAAACGAACAGACGGGTCACCCGATGGTAAGTGATCACCGCCGTCCATAGACACTAGCAACACCAGGCGAGTCACAAGTGCGTTGCCGGCCTTTTATAGAAGTATACGCTCGTTTCTTGAAGGTTTGCATTTCATAATTGTTTGGAAATACCGCCGCTGGGAGTCGATTCCACAAGGTTGAAGTACGAGGCAGAAATGACCTTGAAAACCTCACCGTGGAAGACCTCCACTCATCCAGGTGGTGTGGATGAAATTTTAGTTTATGGCGGGTAGCACGATGGTGGAAATTAGCGGCAGGTATAAGTCCAAACAACTCCTCTGAACACTCACCGTGGTAAATGCGATAAAGAACGCAAAGAGACGCGACACACACAAATGTCACACAACATTTAGTTTGAAGAACCTGATGTCTAAGAAGAAAAGGTAATGAGTATGAATAAACTTGAACTTATCGTCGGATCCCCAGGAGAAATCACGGAAAACAAAACAATGGGATATAAAACTTTCGATATTAATCTTCAGCGCTCAATTTAGCTATCCCAATGCCATGAAGGTAATATTTTATAGTGCTCTTATTGGATTCTAAAATACTACCCACCATCACTTGTCAGGTGGAAGGGTCGTAGGAGGATTAAGCAAGCAAGAATATCGTCTGATACTTAGTGACGATGTGACTGAAGACAGTGATAGTTTAAGTTCACAATGTAAATAATTTTCAAGTATAGTTGCTAAAAAATATTGATAAATAATAATTATTGGTGAATAATTTTCATCTGAAAAGGTTTGGCTAACCAATCGAACACTTTCAAAGACTTTTGCGATTTCCTTACATCGTTGCAGTTCACAGAAATCTCAGATTGGAATCTCGATGGTACCCGTTACTGCAAACCAATCGTAGCTTCAAAATTATTTGATCATAGTTATATATTCTAACTAGCTGTCACTCACGAATTCGGTTGCGCGGAATTTAGTAAAAAAAATGTGTTAATTGTAAACGAGTCCATGGGGCGCTCTGCAAAATGATTTTATCGTTTATTATATCTGCATAGAACCATACTTTGTCTAAATTAAAAGTAGTCTAAATTATTTTTTAATACAGCAGCCAACTACCAGTGAAAGAATCCTCAAAATCAGTCCAAGCGTTTAGGAGATTAGCCAAAATAAATATTCAAATAGAAAGACAAAATTTTTTTAAATTGTTTTTTGTTATAATTAACGTATATATTTTCATATCCAATTAGTAAGAAGATGTTATTTTGACATTTCAACCTTATTTACTTGTAATAAGTATAGATGAATTTGTATGTATTGTTGAATTACATCTCAAAGTAAGTAAAGCAATTTCTCTTGCAAGTGCTAATCTTTACTAAAGTACCGATAAGGAAATGTCAATACTGAACAGTTATATCACTTATGACAAACAGTATCAAGATCTTGAATTATAATTTAGAACCTTAAAATGCACCTGAACTTTAGATTAAGAAAACACTTCAGAAAGATTAGTAAGCAATAGCTCGATACTATCGCAATTTCTAACTTAGGCACACGTAGATTTCCCACCTTCTAGTTGAAAAGTTATCAACAAACACTGCATGTTTATGGAGCTGCAGTGAAGAACCAGACACACTAGGCTTAGCATATTATATCTATATCGTCAGTAGGGCCCAAACGTCATTTAACATAAATGAAGATTTCAGTAAAAGGCTACTAGACATCTGAAGCTAAAAAAATAACTCCCGAATATTTCATTTCATGATCAGTTACTTAGTATCCCAATTACTTAGTAACCATCGTTTAGAACATTTGCAAACATTCCACGTAAAAAGAAAATGAATTTTCCCGATATATGAATTATTTTAGTTTGGTATTAATTTGTTATTTGTATTTCCAATTCGGTCACCCGTATTTTCCACATTAAATTTCCGACACAAAAGTCTGGCAAAGAGCTTTAACTTTAAAACTTCTGAACGTTCCTCGCTTCAAGAGTTATTTATGTTACACATTACGAATAGTAATTCTGAATAGCAGGCCCGTGCTCACGTGAACATTCATTTCATCGTTCCCCGCCTTCACCAGATTACAGTATATTTAAGGCGTTATTGTTCTTAGAGCTTTATGTAAATTTTATGATGTAAATATTGTACAAAAGGTATTTTTCAAGATTTATCTTATAGCTCGAGAGAAATAGGTTAGGCATTTCTCTCGTGAATCGTATGCCAAATGCAGAAATTCTTTGGCGAACAAAGGTTAAAAGATTTTATTAATCGAGTTACGAGTTTAAAGTGGAATCATGCCAAGATTAGAAAATGGACCAAAGCAGTTGCATAGTGGCCTAGGAACGTAAAATGATTGCTGATTAGGTAACCGGTCTGGTTCTGCGATCGTATGACAACAGTGATGAGTAATCTCTAACTAGAATTAGTGTCAGATCATGAGAGATCGCTTAAGGTAGACAAGGCCTGTACTCAGCAGTAGATAAATATTTTCTTCTGATTTGAAATAGTTTCTTTACGATATTATTCGTGTACTGTACATCTAAGGTATTATCAATTTTTTTTAGTATACCAATACTATTAAAGATAATTACAAATTTATAATGAACTAGCAGCCCACTTCGGCTTCTCACGTGTGTACTAATAAAGGAAATGAGATCAAAACATCTCTTTACATTACATAACCTCAATCTGTCAGTATTTGTCAAGATTTCTCTACTATTTTCTGTTACGGTTACTCACGTACTTTTGATATGGAAAAGACTTATTCCAAATTTATCACTTTTCCGTGCGATTATTCATATAATATCTTTCATATCCACCCTTGGCTGACAATCACACAAGGTGTATTCGGGTGATTCCCAAAATCGGGACATTCTGTTGTTCCGTATTTTTATTAAGTATATTTTAGCACAAATCTTTTTCTATATTAGTTTTATTTAATTAAATGTGTCTGTCCAATATTTTACCTTAACGCGCTTTAAACTAACGCAAGTGCTGCCCTCTATCAGAAAACGTGGTACGTTTGAATCTCATAACTTGCAAACCGCTCTGAGCGTAACTGCGTTGAAACACAATTATGAAATCGGTAGTAATCTCTAGAAAACCATAATAAAACCTAGTGCCAGTGTAGACTAGTGCTTTGTTAGCAAGACCAATCAAATCAAATCAAAATATCCTTTATCAAATTTAGGCCCTGAGAAGGCGCTTATGAACGTCAAAGCTACCATCGGTTCGGGAAACAACCCAGTCGTAGAAAAGAACCGGCAAGAGACTCGAACTGGTTTATCCCTTCATGTTATATATTTTTACAAAACATAAATAGTTACATTCGTTATTAGTGGAGGCACAGAGAGGAGCGTCATTTCCAGACGTCACAATCGTTCACATATTGATCTACCCTATAATAGCCTTTAGATATTAAAACCCGTTTGACAGGGTTTTTGAACTCACTATCCGGCAAATCGGTAATGTGTTTTGGGACTTTGTTATAAAACCTAACACTATTACCTAAAACACTTTTTTGGTCTTAGTGAGCCTGAAGCATGGAATGACCAATTTGTTGCTGTTTCTAGTATTTAAATTATGTTGGTCTTTAACTAGATCCAGCATATCTAAGTTTTTGCGGACATACATTACATTATCAAGAGTATATTGAGAGGGCAGAGTTAAGATACCGAATTCCTGAAACTTAGTCTTTAATGATTCGCGAGGTCTCGTATTATAAATTGCTCGAACTGCCCGTTTTTGTAATAGGAACCACCCACCATGATCTGGTATAATGATGATGATGGGAAGAGGCGAGAGGGCCATGATGATGGGAAAAGGAACTCCATGTGCGGGTGAGTGATAGATACATGTCCTCATAATTTCATTTCCTATACATCTGTAAATTAATAAACTCTAACAAACGCAGAAATATTTTTACCCTCGTTACCTACACGTGGTACGTATATGGTATATCTATTACGTTACCAGCGTAAATAATATTTCTGCATTTAATAGAAATAATTAATTTACAGAATTTTCGAACTTACAGCGAAAATGTAATTAACCAAATGGGTGCAGCCTTTCTGAAGTGATGCATTACATACATATTTCGAACATTGTGAAGTCGGCCCATTTGTCAATAAACTAATATCAGAAAAGAAAAAACGAATACCTATAAAATACTTAGATGACATTTTACAATTGTACATGTTAACGCAGAATTTGTGGTACCTTTCACTGGAAGATCATCACGTCCGCACACCTATTTCAGCAGCAAAGTCTCTATAGATTGCAGAAGCTACCTGAATGCCAGATCTGTTACTTCATACTACCTCATATGGTAACATAACAAAAATATAAAAATAAATGAGATTTAAAAATTCTATTCAAGAATTGTTTTAAAAACAATTTTATTCCGTAATAGTGCATACATAAATCACGATTGGAGAGAAACAAGCAAACGTAAAACAAGCGCAATATTGTAAAAGTTTAAAACAAATGCTGGCACAGAGCACGGTTCTGTACGAGATAAAACCGTTTTAAAGTTTCGTAACGCGTCAAAATGTACATCCTGCTTATTGATGCGTTTCGTTTCTTGTTAAGGCTGTATTTAAATGTTTTACAATAAACTTCAAATAAAAATGAAATTCATGAATGAATTGAACATTTCATCTGCCATTAGCGAGAACTAATGTAGGCCAATATTGCCCTTTGTATCGCATGCTTTCTTTTTGTAATAGTTTACGTTTCAAATTCAATATCTTTTTTTAAATTAAATGCTTAATTTTTATTTACTTTTTCTTTCTTTTAAATACTTTGTTCACATTTAACAGATTTCGTGTCCATTTCCGTTCACTGAACTCAGTTTTGTGGACCTTAAATAAATAAGTGATGAATGAAAAGAGGAATGTTAGTAAGAAAGGAATGTTATTGAAGATAAAAATTATTTAGGCGCGTTGACCGGTATTTTTGCCAGGAGATAGATTTATTTCGCGTCATAACATGCTACATTAGCATGACCGGCCGTTTTGTGATTGCACGGCTTGCGTCATATCATACGTTTGTACACGTACGTATACTTTATAAAAATGTGTCTAATTATTGCTCCGACTGTTAATAGATATGAAAACCACACTAATATCACAATAATTTCAATAAACGAATTCTGAAATTTAAATTTTGTCAATCACACTATAATAAATATGAAAATTCAAACGAGAAAAACACATTTATTTCGTTGTTTTGAGTTTTCACTTCTGTCGGCAGTCCTAATAACTGGCTCGATTTTTTTTTATTATTTATTCAATGATTCACGATTGCGACTGCAGATAGCGAACAATCCAATTTTCGAGCAATTTCAACTCGTCAGCAACAGATGTCAAATCCCACTTGGACTCGCTGAGATGTCGAATCCCACTCGGTTTCAATTTCGATCACGCTTTGATCGGTAGGTACGTCATTTAGGTTACGTGTAACCTATGACTAATCGATTATACTTCGACCGTTATCTTTCAGGTTACACATACACACGTTTTACATTAAGACTAGCCTCTGCCCGCGACTTCGTCCGCGTGGAATAGTTACTTTGGGCTAACACTCACACGCAGCGGAAGCTCTCAAAACCCCTATTTTTTAGAGTATAAAGTAAAAAAAAATAGTCGATTTTTTTGGCCCACCCTGAAGTGAAATCAATTTATTCGTCATATTATTAGTAGAATATACTCTAAGCATACATGAAATTATATATCAAGGCTCGTGCTTGCTCTCGCTAATTTAATTCTAGTCGTGGTAATACGTATTAGTACCTTAAATCCTGGAAAAAATGAATCGAATGAATGAATTGGAAATAATTTTCTATGGATTAATTATATATTTCAAATCGAGGAAACTTTTTAAATCATAATGAAAAATTTATATTAACAGCGACAGGAATTAACTTAAAAGTATGAAAAAGATACGCAATAAAGTATTTATTCGAAAATACCATATCACTTACTCGCGTTTTTTTTTAATTTAATTTATAATAGTAAAGATATAATAGTAAGAATATAGTTTACACGTATAAATATAACCTCAGATTTTATACATAACGCTGTATAACTGTAGATGAGAGCACAGCTGATACTATCAGCCACCGCGCGCGCTCATTGGTCAAATCAAATAGCGCGCGCTTCCCCGATTTCCTGTAACACATTTCCGTCTCTTTTGCTAAATCACTCTCACAAAAAATATCCAGCAACCGAGAGGAAAGGTGTTACACATCGAAAACACAACAAAAAAAGAATCAGCTAAACAGGTGCAGGTTTTCTGAAATGATATACTTGCATACATTCGAGAATTGATCTTCATTTGTATTGATTAATTTTAAATTTATTTTGTTACAGCTCTCGTTATATATCACGAACACGAAATAACCTAGAAAATATGCTTGAAAAATACATCAATACAAACGATTTTAACACAGATATATATTTTTTATTTGTCGACAACACTCCGCGGTCGCTGACGCGCGGCCTGATTTTTATTGTTCGCCATTTATAATGCGATAAGGAAGAGGAACTTCACAGTGAAATGATAAAACAGGGGCGTTTGTTTTTTATTTGTTCTCGAAAAAAACATTACGAAACTCCGTCGAAACTCGATCGAGATATTTAAATTTATTGATTCTATAATGGAACTGGCACGGCTGTTCTGTGTCATACGTATCAATCAGAACTTAGTATACGAATTTTTCTTCTCTTAAAGGGTTTACGAACAGGGCGTGTATATAGAATTTAAAGGAGATTATCATACCCAATCTTTCTTACAGACAAGTTCCTACTACTAAGAATTGAACTTCAATGTTCCTACCGCTCGTGCAGCCAACTAGTATCTTTAATACTAGAACAAAACAAAATCGTAAAATTATTTTTTGTTTCCAATATATTATAAGAATTTTTTTTTTTTTTTTTATATCATAGGAGGCAAACGGACATGTGGCTCACCTGATGTTAAGTGATCACCACCGTCCATAGACACTTGCAACAGCAGGGGAGTCGCAAGTGCGTTGCCAACCTGTCTTGGGGGAGAGGGGGAGTAAGGGAAGGGGGAAGGGGAGGGGAGATGGGACCTCCGGCGCTCTCACTGACCGAACGAAACGCAACAATGCAAACAAGCACTGTTACTTCACGTCGGTTTTCTGTGAGAGGGTGGTACTGACCCGGTCGAGCCGACCCATTCATGCTGAAACCATTAATAGCTTCAGCGTAGCTCTACCACCTAAGAAGCTAAATAATTATAATCGCGTAGTTGAATCTAAATACATTGAGTTACCTCTAACTATTTAAAGATTACCTCTTCTTTCCCTTATTCCATTTAACCTTCCTATATGCGCGTTGGTCTTTGAGACCGACGACATATGTTTGACTCATTATTTTTTTTAATCCAAAATGCTGGTGATTTAGGCTTCTCAGAAGCGGCATGGTTCATGGCCTACTTCGAGTGAGTATAGCGTAAACGTTCCTGTATACATTACATTTACGTGTACACGACGCAGATTGGTCTGTCAGCTCGACGAGCGGATATAGGAAGTGTTGCGAATATATGTATTGAGGTGGTTGTAAATCACCTCTATCCGCAATATTTATGTGATGTGTTCTATAAACACAAGTTGTTTCTTCTAATCGAAGTACTCCGTATTTGGCTACAGCCACTCGAACTGTCTATCGATCTATTGTTTACGTTCTTATCAGACTCGGCCGTGTCAATATTCCGATTAGACGCTATCGATTCATGCTCCTTATTTAAAAGTCTCGCAGCTGTAATGGGCCAATAAACGTATTCTATGCATGTGGCCCGCATAAGATCGAAATCAACTCGACCGAGACCCCATAGGATGCGCCCGTTTGATGAATAAGACACATGGTGTCGTTCTTTTGTGCTTATTCCTTTCACCGTGGCATTGACTTATATTTATTACATCCTCCACAATTTAGAACAATACTTATTGGAAATAAACTGTCTGTCTATTCGTTCGTTAATGTTCATATAACTTATTGATAGTACTGTGAATTTTTACGTACTGGAACAACATGTAATACAAACTAAAGCGTAATAAATTTACGTCTTTCACTTCCTATAAATATTAATTATTCAACTATTCAGTATCTTGTACATGGCTCGCTGTCCGTAACAGGAAGGATAAATTGTTTCGATGTCATGTTTTCTTTATCTACTTTTCTCTTCTTTATCTTTTATGCACATATCTTTTCACATGCAATCCTTACAAATTTTCCCCATTCTTCATCTACTCCTATGTCCAACCGCCTTAATAGTTAACACTCTTTTAATTATATAAGTTTTATTCCTCTCTATAACATCGTGACAACCTATTTATTACTACTCAAGTTCTCTATCAGTGGTGTTATTCTCATTCTTCCTCTAAACCATAAAAGTTTTAAATGGTACATATAATCTTCTATACATATAATAAGAAATTAAATGTAACGCGTCTGTACTTTTTAGATTTTTCTGAAAAAAATTATTGCAGGTGTCTACGGTAATAAAATACATTTCAATCATCTTTAGAATTGTCTGTCAGTCTGTATGTCTGTTTGTTTGGACACGCATCACTGCTAAAGTGCTGTGTTTATGATAAAACCTCACCAAGGAAATCATAAAGCATATCATCCAGTAACCTTTTTGTTTTTGTTTCATTAAAATCGGTTCACTCTATCAAAAGTTATCGTAATTTGAATGACGGCTCGAGTTAATTACGAGTTAAATGTATATCAATCTCATACAAAAACAAGGATATTGTGTAAGCATATGTATAACTAATATCTAAGATACAGTAAACGTATGAACAATGTTTTTTTTTTTCAGACAAATAATAATAAACATTGATACAAATGAATATCAGTAGTTATTTAATATGTTAATACCAATAGATGACGCTTATACAAATAGTATCATTTTGTGAATCGCAGCAGTTTCGATACGATATTGTACGGCAGATCGTGGAATCAATTGAAGTGAAATATAATTAATCCGACCAATTGTATGTTCATGTGCTTTTAATGAAATAAAATAAACAAATGTGTGTTTTACGAACAATAGATGGTGGCAAATTTATTGTTTTATTGGTTTACTATTCTAAGAATATTGCAAGGAAGAGTATAAATAATAATGAGATTATTTCAGTGATTGTTAGGTTTTTTTGGAATTATAATTTTCATAAATTTGGCATGATTCTAATGTCTCAGTACGCTTTGAATGTATGGATACTTTACTAAACTTTTTAGTTCATGCACTGGGGAGCTTCATGTTACAAAGTTTTAACACTCAACAAAGAAACTTCAAAACGCTAATTTAGAGTTACTAAATGTGAGAAATGACAAAAGTGAGTGAACGTTATTCTGCCACTTTATCGGAATTAATTTTGAAGTTAGTGTTTCAGTGGCTGAAGCTTCGAAGAGTAAGATTACAAATATACAAGATATACATTCGGATGGTTTTATTAATCATTGTTTCTTGCATTAAGTTCTACGCGGGCACAGTTATTGTATATATAGATAGGCAGAGGTAAACGGTTGAGTACATCTTTATCGTCTGTTTCTCAACTGGTTTTGTTTTTTATTTATTTAGTAACTATTGACGTGTTTATTTTTTTTTTGGCAACCAATCTTCGCCTAGATTATTTCTGCCATTGTCGAGTAGGTAGTTTACAAGTTTCTGCGATCATTTCAATGAACTAAAAAGATAGTGGCCGTCTTGTTAGAACTTTTCAGGGAGTTTTCCAGCAATTCAGAATCCATGACCTATGGTATTATTTCCGATCCACTTCATCTGTGCACAATAACCAAACTGTATTACGTAAAACACCACCAATATTACAAAATATGAAGCCAAGTAACACAAGATTATGAATAAAATATAAAGTCCACTACATGACACTCCAAGATCCCGCCAAAACTCTCGAGTTTTAATGTTAACAAGAAAAATTAGAAATAATTAGTTTTCCCCCCTTAATCTTGATGTTTCAAAAATGTATAAATTATGATCTAATTTAATTAAAGCATATGGCGACCACTAGTATTTATTGCATGGAATAAAAGCGGGACATCAATTAGAATTTCCGCTTAGTCTCTATAAGGACTTTAATGACATATAACCCCAACCCTTCCATGGGTTCAGTCATATATCAATCTGAAGAACACATTTAAACTAATTTGGTAATTTTCAAGTGATGCGAATTGTAACACGTAAAATTTATTACTTTATTCTACTAACAACCGCCTGTGATTTCATACGATTATATTATAATATAAAATTTTATAACAATGTTATGTAAGTCATAAAACACTGTTTAATCCCTTCTTTCTACCAATGAAATAATTTTAGGAATTGTTTTTGTAATTGTGTAACAAACTAACCATAACTACACGAAAATTTTCCATGTCTATAATATCAGTGCAAAGATGGAGATATAGCAATTTATTAGCCACAGCGAGTCTCTACTCTTCCCCAGGTTTGCTTAGGTCGACCACATCTCCGGCTACGCTGGGGATTCATTAACTTATAGGATTAGTAAAATCATTTCCAACTTCCCTCCAATCACTAAAGCTTGGAAGTAAACTCACATATTAATCATAATATTAATATCATTTTATCAAATTCAACGAACTGGAGAATTAATATCAGTGGTGTGTTTTCCACAAGGTTATATCAGAGGAAATTATTTATTACTTCGATATCATACTCCTACTTCCTACAGGAGTCAATAAGAGCTTAATTACATGTGTATGTAGATATAATATGTTTATTTTATATTTTAGCGTATGATCATAATCGCAGAGTTTAAATACCGGTGCAGATGGGTTGACTGCGGGGCGGATATCTAATAACACACATCATACAGCAATACCCACTAAAGAAATATAATGGTTCTCCAGATGACTTGACCGTTCTTACTGACGACGCTCTAAAATGGATGAAAGCATTAAATCTCCAACTATAATACGATTCAACTGATTACTCCATGTTAGCCATGCGAATAAATAATAACTCACAATCGCACCTGATGTTAAATGACAATGTGATCCAAGATGGTAAACACGCTAAACTTAAAGGGGACTTAAGACTTAAGACTGGCTCTCAAGTGCAGCTGCCAGCCACACCAACAAGTGCTTGGCAACGGAATTTCACCTTAAGGGTGGTAACTAGCGAGACAGGCTTAAAGGAAGGAAGGAAGGAAGCTACCCGGACCTTGGTTTCCTCACGGTGTATTCCGAAAATTCAGGCTCATTCCCAAGGATTTGAACCTACCTCAATCTACGTGATGTACGTACACATTAAACTCTGAGCGATCATCGTTTCAAGATCGTGTCTTATTTCACAAGATAGGTTACGTTTCCAAATTTCAATACAATTTAGTGAAGTTGCTATAAAATTTATACGCTTTATGAAATACTAGCTTTTGCCCGCGACTTCGTCCGCGTGGAATAGTTACTTTGGGTTAATGCTAAAAAAAACCAATTTGAAGTTTTCTTCATTGGTCCTCCGCTCCTATTGGTCTTAGCGTGGCGAGATAGCATTCATCGATAAATGAGTTATCTAACACTGCAAGAATTTTTCAAATCGGACCAGTATTTCCTGAGATTAGCGCGTTCAAGCAAACAAACTCTTCGGCTTTATAATATTAGTATAAATTCCCACGGTTAGACAATCCTTTCTTCTAATTGCTATTCTGCGTTAACATATTGCTGTATTTTTAACATAACTATACTTTACGAAGTTGATAACATTCTTTTGACAACAATATAACACAGGTAACACAGCTGACATCATAATATGTAAGTGTAATAAAAATTTATAACTGGCAGGTGAGAATGCAATAACGTGGCAGAAACACAATTACACGCTACCAACATTGTAAATTTGACGTATGACACGGGTACTGGATTGCAAATTAGGTCTAGATGTGAGAAATGAATTACATTCTGTAGTGTATGTAGAAACCATATATAAGTAATAAACGATTATTTGTCTTATTACAATTATGGATTTCTTTTACTGTTATTTTTCATGTTTTATATTGTATGAAAAATAATTTGTCACGTAATGATGTTACATTTTCATGTGGTGTGAAAAATAATCTGTTATAATTATAACAACTATAAATTTGTATGGTTGCTTGTGTTCATACGCATTATTGATCCAGAATTAATGTCTGTTATATGTGTTGTATTTATATAAAACGTGGCGCCATCTATGGGATATCTATAACAGTCGATCCTTACTGTTGTCTGTCAATAAACTAAATATAAATTAATTAATAAATTAAAGCGCCATCTGTTCGAGAATGATGAAACTTACAATTAATAACAATAATCAACATTGAGAATCATTTAATTTGTATTAAAAAAATATTGAGGCCATTAATCGAATTATAAATTATCCTGTATCTCAAAATGCATTCTTTTTATATCATAGGAGGCAAACGAACAACTGGGTCACCTGATGTTAAGTGATCACCACCGTCCACAAACACTTGCAACCCCGGAGGAGTTGCAAGTGCGTTGCCAGCTTGTGTATTGAGGGGAGGGGGAGAGGAGTTGAGAGGGGGAAGGGAGGGGAGGTAAGCCTCCTGCGCTCTTACTGACCGAACGAAACGCAACAATGCAAGCACTGTTACTTCACGTTGGTTTTCTGTACGTCGGGTGGTAGTACCCCGGGCAAGCCGACCTAATGAAAAAATGAATTAACGATGCTAAAACCAATAGTAGCTTCAGCGTGGCTCTACCACCTATAAAAAATGAAATTATACATGAAAGCCAACTTTCGTGAAGATCGGTTGAGTAGTTGCGGATTTCATCGTGGACAAACATAATGACACCGGACTTTTATATATTTAAGATAGCCCAATCTTCTAAGAAAGTTTGTGATCAAGTTATTTCGATGAAATAAAATATCTTGAGTGCGAATCACGAAAATACGACTCAAGGGGATCCATTAGATTTTAATTACGTGACAACGTATGATCTCATATAGTTATTAGACCTGTGATCTCTCTTGGGATGATATACTCATTCGTTGAAACATATACATTTATATTATAAACCAACGTTAGACCATTTTTATGTAAAGTGTAGAATCAATATACACAAAGTAACGTAGCAAAGAGGCAAACGTTTTGAGTGGCTGACGGCGAATGGAAAACGCGTTTCGTTCTTACCATTTGTTTACTCCTGTACTTCATTATCTGTTTAAATTTTGACTATTCCTTTTTATAATATATTATAATATAAACATGTATGTATGAACTAGCAGCCGTCTTTTTGTGTCTTTATTAATAATAACACCGTACATTATTTTCGTGTCACTGTAACGGTTTTATCCAACGCACTCCGAGATAGCTTTCAGATTGCAAGTTTTTTTCTAACTTACTTGACTTTTATTTCACAAATTTCAATATTATCTTTATAAATTTTAACCTATATGTTATTTTGATGCTTAATTTTGCTATACTACTGTAAAGTTGAAACGAAATCCGAAAACTATTGTTTTTGCGTGAAAGAATAACATTCCTTCGATCTTTAGAAATGTTCTTCTTTGTAATATTAATAGGTTTTTTTATAATTCATAATATTTTTATATTATTTATTAACATCGACCTTTACTTAAAATAAAATATTGTAATTAAAATCATTTTCTACAGACAGAGACAGTATCATAGAATGACATCTTGATTATACGTCTAGACGATTAAATTAAATTAGTAAGGAATTAAACAGCATATTCGAAAGGCTTTTATAAAGTAATTTACAAACGTTAGTCGATAGACTTTATACGTTTAGAATACAGACCTACATGACCACTTTATTATAAGAATAACGTAATTAATTTAATATAAGTCCGCGGAATTAATCGACATTTCCAAAGAATTACACCCGGCAATGGGAACTCCGTGCGCCGCTACATTTTCTGAACTTATACAATATAGTTCAGAACTAAAATCTAGGCCACTTGTTCGGAGCGATCGATCGCCGTAGGCTACTTCGAGTCATTAAATCTTTGAGAAGTTAAAAGATCTCCAACATGTGACACGCGCAATAGTGTTACCGTAACTAGCTTTGTTAATGCGGCTTGCAAGCCAGCATTACTGTGACGACATTCGATGAACTTTAGGTGATTAATAAAAAATAAACTACAAAATTAAATTACAAACGTAAAATGAATTTATCGAATAAACGTTAACTGTATAAACATAGTAAGGTCTGTCTGCAACCGTTACGGGTAGAAAGTTTGCATAACTGAAATGCGGGCATATGAAAGAATATTTCACCTAACGATGCGAAGATGGAAAAATGGTTTCGGGGTGGAACGAAATGGTAGAATAAAAAAAAACATCAGCCTACCATTTTGCGTGTCTGAAGTCTAATGCAACAGGTTTGGGATCATCTGAATACAAAAAATGCATTAAGAATACTATCATTGAAACTTTAAAAGCGACGTGAAAAATCTATCACATTTTAATAATGAGAGGGAATTATATATTTGTATATATGTTTTCTTTTATATATAAGTTTTGAGTATTATAGGTATAGATAGGTCAAGGTAAAGAAGAAAGATTAAGGTACAGATAGTTTTTGTTAAAAATGATATATATAAAAGGTGTGAATACTGAGATGACATCTGACTGAGGAGGCTAGAATTTAGAAAAGACATGTTTAATATATTCTATATAAATATCGTGAAATTTTAGGAGATTATTTACGTATTAACTTCTGGAACTACCAGTATGATTTCGTTGTAGGCTATCTAACACCATACTTTGATCTAGTGATAATGAACAAGCATTGAGGGTCTAAGTCTGACTTAAAAAACGACGACAGTCGTACAATCCTAGGAAAGGCCAACTCTGAATATCTATATCAGCGAAATATCATGCCGCGTCTAAACGGCTGAGTGCCTTAAACTCTCGTCCCACTAGCCCGATGATGCTGTGAAGGCCCGTTAGGTCAATAGTGACAGTCAATTCGAAAAAAAATTGTTAGATACGATACCATATACAAGGTATTCCAGTCGCAATCAAATTTGAATACATTATATAGTATCAATTAATAATTATGAAAGTCTGTATACAGTGAGTTGACAAGTATGAAGGTATCAGAATTTGTTTGATTGAATTTAAACAATCGGCCAATTACAACAGGCTTCTTGCAAATCAAGTTGAAGTGCGTGGTTCAGCACATTCATATCGGTACTTAAATGATGATGTGGTTGTTGGTTGTGATACATTATATCTTGAATGAAAGATTACCTCACAAATATTGCTGCCAAAATATAAAATTTCATGCTCTACAACAAATCTCTAATCTAAGGGAATAGTATTTGGCCATGAAAATGCTGCAAGATTACTCCTACCCTACTTTTGTAATAGATTTCATCACGATAATTTCTCTAAGTTAAATCTTAAACACGTTATAACATTTGAACGCAGGAGTAAAATATGATAATGCGTATTTGTTTAAGTATATATTTATACAGAGAGTGTGTGCGACAGAGAAAATGCCTGTGTATGACAGTGAAATAGAAAGTGAGAATTTTGAGAGACATTATTTACAATAATGTGCTAGTATTATAAAACTGAAGGTATTCTTGAAAGCGCTTATTCCTGGAACTGAAAGTTATTTTTTTTTTTTGCATTATTTTGTTTATTTATTAAGGAGGCTACAGAAGGATAGTCTACGATCTGTAAAAGCTAAGCAATTACCTCACAAAATGTAGGTCAGGCAGTACGCTAAGCGAGAACAAAGTAGCTACTAGAGGAAGCAGGTCGTGTGATATTACGTGAGATGTCAAGGATCGAGGACAGTAAAATTGAAATACGAGTGAAACTACGGGCACTGCTTGTA
Source organism: Antheraea yamamai (assembly GCA_036509395.1). Taxonomy (NCBI): domain Eukaryota; kingdom Metazoa; phylum Arthropoda; class Insecta; order Lepidoptera; family Saturniidae; genus Antheraea; species Antheraea yamamai. The sequence goes on from AP028446.1 coordinate 4,531,997, forward strand.
TTATTTATACTTTTAAAATCTAAGGATCATAACTGAGGTTAGAATTTTTAGAACTCTTGTTCTAATGTTATCATTTAATCGATATTTATAGTAGTTATTATAAGTATAATAGAATTGTGTCTTCGAGTACTTAAATCAGTAAATAAATTATTGGGGAATATTTCATTACATTTTAATAATTTTGGAATCTCCCCAGAATATGTTCAACGTAACTCAAGTTTTGTAAAGACAAAAAAGCAGATATATCAAATAATATTAAAGTGTCATGAGGGTCAAAGAGAAAGATTAAGGGAATATAATACAATACAGCCAAAGTAGCTGGAGGAAGCTAGTCTGTTATTGAAAAATCACAATGTAAACCAATACTTTTTTATCCAAAGTTCACATTACTTAAGCGCGCTAAGTAAACTTACTAAGAGGGAAGCTCGTGGGAATACGACATCTGGCGGGCGATGGATTTCCTTACTTTACCAGCGACGCCCATAATCTAGGAGTGGATTTTCGCTTAGATATTAATTCTTGTAAATAATTGGAACCGTATCAATTTAGACGAACATTTATTTAGGATCCAAAAATTTTGTAAATATTTGTATGTATTCGTATTATGGAGAATAACCCTTCATCCTCTAAGCAAGAAACAAAGAATAGAAAAAATTAACTTGTGCCTGATGGGTTAAAGCTCACTCTTAGGAACTGAGTATACTACGTCACCTTTGAAGATCAACCAATTTTAACTACGTTTTGTCTCTCACATACGTATCTACAGTACAGCAAGACCCATATGCTCCTTAGACTTATCTCTTGACAATAGTGACTCTTTATTAACTATACGATTACTTTACAGGGCTAGGATGTATAGAATCACGTACCATCTTGTGATGGAACCCTTAATGTAAAAATACTAAAAATGGACATTAAAGATATTTTGCCCCTTATCTTCTAAGCAATAACATTATCATTTAAAATGCGTTGCCTTCTTTATAGGGAGTGTATATGACACATGTACAAACAGTTTGATATAACATCATTATTACATAGTATAAAACAAAGTCCCCTACCGCGTCTATCTGTCTGTCTGTCTCTTTGTTCGCGATAAACTCAAAAACTACTGAACAGATCTTTATGCGGTTTTCACCAGTGGATAAAGTGATTCGCGAGGAACGTTTTGGTATATAATTTGTCCAAGATTGTTTTGTAATAAGGGCGGGACAGCGTCTGCCGGGCCTGCTAGTCTTTCTATAAAATAACAGCATTAGAAAAACAAAATCAACTGTTAATAAGAAAAAAATGTTGGAAATAATAAATATCTTTAAATTTTTGGTCTGGATCTTGATCCATTAAGTAGTAACTTATGAAAGTCACAAACTTAAAGAATTATATTTATCCATAATCTTGAGTTATTCAACGCTAAGTTGTATAATATTAGCGGCGTCTTGCGTAATATAGCTGGTTATTGTACACAAGGGAGATTAATGGGAAATAATAACAAGGAACATGAATTCGTTTATGGCACTAAACTGCTTGGAAAGTTCTAATATACGGTGTCACCATTCTGTTAGGATACTGGAATCATCTCTAGAAAAGTCATAAAAATTACTCTATTATGAATAACATTAATCTATACTAATATTATAAAGCTGGAGTATTTGTTTGGTTGGATGAACGCGCTAATCTCAGGAACGATTTGAAAAGTTATTAGGTCTTTACCTATGAAATTGCCGTTTCATGTATTTTTTATTTGTATTAATCGAAGTAATCACCCATACAATCAATGCGTCTTTGCCAACGCAGTGGCAGTTTATTGATGCCCTTCTTAAAGAAATCAGCTGGACGGGAGGCAACAAATTCTTCAAAGGCATTTTGTACTGCCTCTCGGGTATTGAATTTTTTTCCCGCAAAGGAATTATCCAAATTCTGGAAAAAGTAGTAGTCTGTAGGCGCAAGGTCTGGTGAGTAGGGCGGATGACGGAGAACTTCCAACCCCAGTTCTTGCAACTTGGAGACCGTCTGCTGTTCAGTATGAGGTCGCGCGTTGTCATGCAGGAGCAGCGGAGACGAGCGATTGACCAATGCTGGTTGGAGATGTGCCAGCTTCTCCATTATTGTGTTCAGTTCTTCACAGTACACATCTGCAGTAATGCTCACTCCGTTTAGTAAGAAGCTGTGATGAATTACACCGGCGCTAGACCACCAAACAGTGACCATCACTTTTCTAGAGGTAAGTTTTCGTTTAGGGCATTGTTTAGGTGCTGAACCAGGATCCAACCAACTTACTGAGTGCTTGCGGTTATCAAACAGAATCCATTTTTCATCGCAGGTAACAATGCGGTTCAAAATTCCTTCATTTGTGTGTATGTTGAGCAGTGCAAGGCACGTCTCGACGCGTACTTACCGCTGGCGATCATTGAGTTCGTGGGGCACCCATTTGTCAAGCTTTTTTACCATGCCAATTTGACGCAAATGGACCAATATTGTTTTGACGCTAACGTCAAAAGCTGCTGCTAATTCAGCCGTAGATTGTGTATCATCAGCTTCCACAATCGCTTTTAATTCGTCATTATCGACCAAAGTCTTCGGACGACCGCGAGGTTCATTTTTCAGGTCGAAATTCCCAGAACGGAAGCGAGCAAACCAATAACAGGTAGTGCGTTGGTTTGTAGTGTTAGCTCCGTAAACGTCGTTGATATTGCGTGCCGCTTGTGCCGCGTTGCTGCCACGGCGGTACTCATAGTCCATAATTACTCGAATTTTTAACGTATCAATGATGACAAAAAAGATTGAAATGCGATGAAAATGTGACACTAATCAATAAACAAATGACCTTTGGAAAAAGAATTCCATGTTATTAAAATAAAATTAATTTGAAATTAGAATTCTTAGCCAAACAAAAATTATTTTGATTTGAAATGGCCAGTACTGCAGAACGGCAATTTCATAGGTAAAGACCTATTATTTAAGCGTTATATAGCTCATTTAACGAGGAAGGTTATCGGCTATATATAGGCTATATACGTTAAGACCAATAGGAGCGTAGCACTAATGAAGAATATTTCAAAATCGTGTTTTTTTTCCTTTTTAGAGCTTCCGTTACGTGTTAGTAAGTCCAAAGTAATTATTTCACGCAAATGAAGTTGCGGCAGAAGCTAGTAATAAAATAAAAATGAATTGCCGAATGTATGTAAACGCATCACTTCGAAACGACTGCACTTATTTCAATAATTCCTTTTGTTGTGTTTGTAATTATCTGATCAAATTTGTATCGAAGAAAATGTTTAGAAAATCATACGGAACAGCGACAAATTTGGGTTAAAATATCGCCTTACACAAAGTGAGTGAATGAACTGGATAGAAGACAGGTCGATCTTCAGAAAATATTAACGTGAAGTCATTCAATAATTGCTATTTTATATATCCTAATATCTTCAATAAAGAAGATTGGTAACCAACATAGGCAAAAGAAGATGTAAATACATCTTATAAATTTATTATGATCACATGTTTTATTAAATGTTGAGCAAACTTATCGCAAAGAGACAACAAATAAGAGTGTTTTGAGCATAAAATTAGAGTTAGTTTGAGAATAACCTAGAATAATAATAAAATTACGTATTTTAATGAATATTCAAATACTAAATAGCTATTACAGATTAGCTGTAAATGGAATTCCCACTCGATTTTCATATTTAATTTTTTTTACTACTATCGACACGCATGTTTCAATTAGAATACAGCTCTGGGGTAGGAAGTCAACCACATAACTTAGCCGCATGATATGGTATGTCGGTGACATAGGCAGTCACATATCTGCTCTTCTTGGTACTTCTCGATACTCAATCGGCCAATCTACTCTCGAACTCCAAACTTTGCGCCGCAACACACGGCCTGCCCGGACTATTATTTCATTCTCGCTTAGCCAACTTTCTGATCTACACTTTCTAATTACTTATATTCTGAGGGTCATTAACTAAACATTAACTTAACGTTAAATCGCTATAAAGCGTAAATATATTTTTGTTCAACTCTGACTCGATGAATCGAGGAATTCATCCATTCAAACAGACGGGGAAACATGAGCTTTGTAATATTAATATATATAAGTTATTAGGAATTGCTATTGACTCGATCCAATATGCTAAAGATTTCACAGTTGGGAAAATCTACGACCGTGAGTTATACAGTGCGAGTAAATTGCTTGAGTAAATGAACCAGTATGTCTCTAATTCAATATGTTCATCCATTTGTGAACGTTATCCCCCGTAAACATAGAACTTACTAGGTAGTAATTCCTCTCGCCGTTCCAATTGAATTGATTGTACAACTAACACTAATATCTAAAATAAACAATAGTTATTAATTATTGTGATTTCCCTATCATAGTATCGCTACCACCGACGTTTTGGGATGCTAGGCGGTATACATACCTGTATATATATAATTATGTATCGCAATTTTCATGGGACCCGTATTCTTGGCATATTTTAATACCAGCTTCTAGCCGCGTCTTCGTTCCCGTGGAATAGTTACTATGGGCTAACGCTAACACGCAGCGGAAGTTCTCAAAAGGAAACCAAACGATTTCGAAACATTCTTCACTCGCGATCCGATCCTATTGGTCTTAGCGTGATGATATAGCCTATAGCCTTCCTCGATAAATGAGCTATCTAACACTGAAAGAATTTTTCAAATCCGACCAGTAGTTCATGAGATTAGCGCGGTCAACCAAACAAACAAACCCTCCAACTTTATAATATTAGTTACTACTCTTCTCTCGTGCTTAACTCGAGCCGTTATTTAAATTACAATAACTTTGGATATAATGGACCGATTTTAATGAAACAAACACTAAGTTATTCTCGAAGATATGTTTTATGATTTTCTTGGGGTATTATAGTGAATCCAGTACTTTAGCAGCGATGTGCGTTCATACAAACAGACAGACAGACATTTCTAATAATTATTTTACTTTTTCTGAGACACTACTTTTACCTTACTTATTCCTAGACACCGGCAACAATTTTTTTCACAAAAATCGCAAAAGTCCAGACCCGTTATATTTACATTCTTTTTATATGTATAGATATCACTACTAGATTCGTCTCAATTGTGCGAGTGTTATGGGCTATAAAATTTTAAAGTATGACGTTTACGAACCAAAAAGGGGACTATTTAAAAAACTGATCTCTCTCTCTAACTTACAAATGCAAAAAAAAAAAACTATTTAATTCTGTAATTTAAGTACCAATTGTTCTCGAGTGCAGATTTTACTCACCAGAATGTCGTCTAGGCAGTTTAAAAACCGTAAACATTTCACGAAAAGCGGAATTTTATATATTATTTGTCGTAAACTAAGCTATTGCATTGCTTAAGTCAAGCCACATCGTGGCTCGGCGGACTTAGACCAAACGGTTGGGTGGGTCGCTGAGCCGGAAAAAGGAATTGAATTTGGGAGGCACCTAGGCTCATTGGGATCAGGCAGCATTTGAACCGAGATAAAACTAAATTGGGGCAATATTGAAGTGCTTTAACAAGGAGGCAAGTATTTAAAGATTTATTGAGATGATTTCATTGTTTCTGTTATTTCAAGTGGAACAAATATATCTATATTTAAACGGTGCGTTTTTGGTGGGATCTTAGTCTGTCATATAGTGACTTTTATATTTTATTCATAATATTGTAACTTTGTTGATGTTGCGAATATATTGAGGTGGTAGTAAATCACCTCTATCCGCAATATTTGTGTGTTGTGTTCTATAAACACAAGTTCCTTCATCTAATCGAAGTACTCAGTGGCACTCGAACAATAAAGAAATATTGAATATATATATTGATACAGCGACTCAAACTATATTTGTTCTTATTAGACTCTGTCGTGTCAGTAGTCCGATTAAACTCTATCGATCAGAGTCTACCCGGTGACCGTTCCGATCAGAGTCTATGAAATTACTGTTCGTTAATAAATTTCTATTCCTTAGGGGGCGTTCATAAATTACCTGAGATGTTTAAGGGGGGGAGGCGTTCGAGTCAAATCTCATCTAATCTTAAGTTGGAGAGAGGGGAGGTCTCGGCAAATATCACGCAATTTTTTTTCTGATTGAAACAAAAAAAAAATACTGTTTTGGTTCATTTAATCCAGATTGTACATGCTTAAGATTTAATATTAATCGTAATCGTAATACGATTAAGATCATTCACTAATTCGTTCGAAAGAAAATAATTTCATTTTCTTTTTACAATAACAATCCAACGCGTTTACGTAAGAAATCCTCATTTTGAAAAATCTCACGTGAGATTGGGGGATGGGGGAGGCGGTTGAATAAACTCTCACGACATCTCACCAGGGGGGGAGGGAGGGACAGAAAATTTAAAAAAACACCTCACGTAATTTATGGACGCCCCCTTATTTAAAGATCTCGCAGCTGTGGCGGGCCGATAAACGTACTCTATGCGTGTGGTCCGCATAAAATCGAAATCAGCTCGACTGAGACCCCCTAGGATGTGCCCGTTTGATGAATAAGGCACACGGCTTCGTTCTTTTACGCTTACTCCTATTCAATGTGGCATTAACTTATATTTATTACATCCTGCACAGTTTAAAACAATACTTATTCCTAATAAATTATCTGTCTATTCGTTCATTAATGTCCATATAACTTATTGCTAACACTGTGAGTTTCTACGTACTAGAACAATATGTAATACAAACTAAAGCATAAAAAATCATATCTTTCACTTCCTATAACTATTTGCTATTCAACTATTCAGTGTCTTGCACATGGCTCGCTATCCGTAATAGTTGACTTTATGTTTTGTAATGTTAGGGGCATGTTACGTAACATAGTTTTGTTATTATGTATAAGTGAAGTGGATGGAAAATAATATCACGGAGCATAAATTCTAAGTTGCCACAAAAACTCCCTGGAAAGTTCTAACAAGGGAGGCCACCATCTTGTTAGAACATTGAAATGATTTTTCTTTTTCCAAACAAAAAAAAAAAACAATTTCGTAAAGAGATCATTTGGAATTGGTAAAATAAAGGGAGTGAGGGGTGATCGCAATTTGATACGATTCACTCACCCCTTTGACGTGTTGCATGAGCGTATAGATACAAGTCAGAGAGTCGTGGTTATTTCAAAATGATTTAGATGCAGGTAAGAGAGTCGTGGTAATTTCAAAGTCCGTTATTTTTTTTAAGATTAGCATTCACATGCTTGACAATATTATCGAATGATTTTATTCTCCATCAAGCCCAAAAGATCGACTGGACACGTACGAAGATTATCACAAAGCATTATGTGCCCTAGTCTCTTCGTGCTAAGCCTGGGGCAATCTTGAAGCAAGTGCTGCATTGAAATGATTGCAAGACCTTGTAATATTATTAGCTACTCGACAATTGCAGTAATAATCAGGAAGATTGGTTGCCAAAAAAATGGTTTTCTGTAAAGTCGATTTACGGTCGATAATTCTACGTGATAACGTCGTAAGAAAACATTGATGAAAATTTGCATACTTTTATGAATTGAATTAAATTATTATCACTGAATTATTGAAATAAAACTTCTTTAGGCACGACTAGGAGCTAACTGGATAACAATGCAACGGAAATCCGTTACGGAAATATGGCGTCACGTGTCTGTAGCATCCGGTTTTTAAATATTTTTGATTTTGTAAATAGCTTATAAAAAAATCAAATAATAATAAAAATCATACAATAGAATTAATTATGTATATATAGGTGCGCGACCGAGCTGCCATCTGGTTTCAATGTAAGTAAGTAACAAATTAAATCAAAGCTTCATTATCTGTAGTGCCATCTATCAGCTAATTCGGAACTTTAATAACACAAGAAATATTACTAGCAACTCTTTGTTACGAAGTAAATAAAATATAGAAAAGTACGCAAAAAAATAATTAATAAAAAATATTAAATGGAATAATAATAAAAATCATACAATAGAATTAATTATCTATATATGGGCGCGCCACCGTGCTGCCATCTGGTTTCAATGTAAGTAACAAATTAAACAGTTTTACTTCAATCCCGTGTGACGGATATACGCAATTATTTTTCAGTATTTTGTGTAATACAAAGGAGTTAATTGTAAAATTTCAATTTTTTTGATAAATTAACATTTATTGCACTCGTTAATCCAATTATTGTTTACTTAAATTATACAGATTAATTAATGCGTCACAAGCCGAACGCTTAGGCCGATCTCGTCTCTCTATCGCTTATTCCGCGCTCTAGCTTGCACGCTCGGCTCAGACGGAACATGACAATGAGTCATGCTTTTGCGTGCGTGCAGCCGGCTTTTATCAATTTATAAGACGTTATCACGTCAAAAATATATATTTAAATAGTGTGTTCTATTTATATAAAAACATATTATATTATATATTTTTAATATACTTTACAATACATATATGTAATACAAAAATATAAAACTGCTTTTGAGTTACTGTTACTTAAAATGAACAATTCCTAACAAACCAAGACAAATAATTGACATATATTTGACTTAGACTAGAAATCGAATTGAGAATGAGATTGTTTGTTTGAACGCCCTAATTTCTCGACCTACCAGTCAGATATGAATAAAAGATAGTCTATTTATTGACGAAGGTTTTAGGCTATGTAATTTTATGGTACGACTCTTAGAAGCGACACAATTACCATACATTAGGATGGTCCTTAGCAGAACTATTTTCGAACTTCTTTGCTCCCGGGGACTCAAACGCTGTCGAATTGATAAAAAATTACTCTGTAATTTTTTTATATTATTTTCTTA